>CM029359.1:6557285-6593442 GCA_017140985.1 Hormaphis cornu | reverse complement strand
GCAACAACTGAATATTCTATTGCACACAAAGATAAAAAGGAATTTTAATAATTTAATAAAATATATTTATTTAAACTGTTGACTTTGATCAAAAAGACATGTTTTTAAAACTGATAATTTGTCTCACAAATTTAGATACTTACTATCTTAATTTGTGCCTTGTTTTAAAATTATACAAAATTATAAAACTTGAGTGTTAGCAAGAAGTAACTACCAACTACTAAAAAATAATGTACTATTATGATAATTGTTTTTATATAATATAATTTTGTAAAGATTTTGTTCTTTAAAATAAAATAAAAAAAAATATTAACTGTTATAGGTGGCCATTATTTTGGTACTTACCTAAGTAATTCCTAGTTTTAGTAATTGTTAAATGTTTTAGTGGAGGGTGTATAAATTATTAAATTTAAATAAAAAGTAGAATAACAGTTAGTATAATAACTATACTATGTATAAGGTTTACAAATAAATATATATTGGCCCATCTTAGTATTGTGAGAAAATTTCAAGTACTAATAATATGCCTAAGGAATTTTCAGAAATATTATAAATAATGAAATGTGCGATTGGCAATTGTGATTCGTACATTTGTACCTCGGACAACATGAACATTTTCATTTCAGTGAAAAGCCATACAGAAGTTTCCTTGTGAGAGAGTAACAATAAAAAGTGACGTTTCTCTCTCCTTTATGTTGGCTTAAAAATGTGTATACAAAATTCTGTGTTATCTAATACTAGAGATGTGAGCTTAGTAAATTTTATGGGTAAAGGTAAATTTTACTAACGTTTCTTTTATCGGGTAAGTTTTTTTACCGATTTCAAATTGAGCGACACTTAAATTTTCACGTTTTTATTATAGTAAGTAATAACTTATTTTCGTTAAAAATGGTTTTAATCAGATTAAAAATGTACGGTAAAAAAAAATTTACCGATTTAGTAAATTTTATTTAAAAAAAAAAGATATTTATAGATATCTTAATTTATTAGATTATATAATATATTATATAATCTGTGCTATAACATCTCGGAACAGTCGGGACCCATCATGACAAAACCGAAAACAATTAACAAAGTAATGTTAAATAATTATGTTTTTTTGTCATGTACCTATTCTTTTTTTTTATAGATGCCGTGCAAGGTGGATTTATCCATATTATCATTGATTAATGATAATACCATAATATAGATTCTGTGGTGGTACCATCAAGATAGATAAGAATACTTGTTATCAGTGGTGGTACACAAAAGAAACTGATAACAAATAACAATAACAATTTTATTATTTACACTGTTTTAGTTTGAAAATTTTATTATTGTTCGATTTACCTTCTGAGTTTTTGGCATTCCCGTTCGAGTTTTGTATTATTGTTGACTGTTGTTATTAATTAATTATTATGTTCACTTCTTTATTGGTCATGCTCGTAAACGATTATTACGATAATTACGACGAGCGCTCCGTTTTTTGACTCTTCGGTTAGGTGGTCAACGAATTTCGTCGATTCAATAAAAAGCAAAATGGGCAATCAACTGGTAGGCATCGCGCCGTCCGAGATCTTTCCGGTCGAACACTATTTGACCGATCACACGCTGTTGCAGTTCGATACGAGGTACGTGCTCGCTGCGGAGCGTCTTTCAAGCTTTAAAATCGTTTTTCTACCCCTTACAGCCTGGGCAGCACACGGTTCTTTAAAGTGGCCCGAGCCAAGTCGCAGGAAGGTATGCTTGTTGTCAAAGTGTTTGCTATACACGATCCAATGATGCATTTGGCCAAACATCGGAAGCGTGTTGAAGACATCAAATCCATACTGCAGTCGGCTGTCAATTGTCTGTGTTTCCAAAAAGTGATTGTAAGATAAATAGTATTCGCCAATCGTATGGTGTACCGTTGTCCTACGTCTTGGTAAGTTGATTTTGTTTGGTTCCAGGTGACGGACAAAGCCGTGTTTTTGATGCGTGAGTACGTAAAGTATAGTTTGTATGATCGCATTAGCACCAGGCCATTCCTAACAATGATAGAAAAAAAATTCATTGCGTTTCAAATTCTGTTTGCACTTCGACAGAGTCATACTTTGGCAGTAAGTTTTTGACGTGTTAATGAGTACCCAGAATAAATTTCCGGTTTTAATTCATTTGCACTCTTAGATTTGTCATGGCGATATCAAGTTAGAAAACATTATGGTCACATCGTGGAATTGGGTGTTACTTACAGATATTGCGTCTTACAAACCCACGTTCTTGCCTGACGACAATCCAGCTGATTACTCATTTTTTTTTGATACGTCTCGCAGAAGGTTGTGTTACATAGCGCCTGAACGGTAAAAATTATTGCCTTTTTGATGTATTTTTATAGCTCAAATAAAATAAAATAATTTAGTTTTGTGAAAACTTCTTCGGAGCACATCAATCAGCTGTTACCGTCTGAAGACCATGTTAAAAGAGGAGATTTGACACCTGCCATGGACATTTTTTCTGCCGGGTAAATAAAAAAAAGTAATAATTGTGATTTGTGTTCAGAGCTATGCTGTTATGGTTTGGCGCTCGGGCACCGAGGAATACTTAGGAGGCAGGGGGTCAATATTGTTATTTAGCTCCTCCTAGAAAATCTGTTAAAAGTATATTTTAAAATCTTTGAAATTGATTTAGAGTAGCCAGAAAAAAACACCAAGCCTATGCCTCCTTTTTTAATGTTTTATTTTTTATTTTGTTTGAGATTATTGTATTAAATTGATTATAGTTTGATTGCTGTGAAAAATTTGCTCTCAAATTACACAATAGTAATAATGGAGGCATAGACAGTATAAACATTGGAAGGAGTTTAGTATGTTTAAAAGTTTTGAATTTTAAAATTTTTCTTGACATCGAAGTGTGTCTACAATAATTTTATGTATAAAAAATGATTAAAATCTAAACTTTGTAAATAATGTGTGTTTCTAGTTTTCTACCGTTCCAGAGCTATTTGGCCCTATTTTATTGTATAATAAGATTTTATTCTAATAGTTTTAATAGTTTAAACATTTTTTATACACAACATTTTAAGTAGAGAATTTATTAGCTAATATAGTATGATATTAGAAAAAAAATATTGATATAGAATATAACTCTTATATATTTTTATATATATTATCTTGGATGTTGTTTTAATGTATTCTTATATTTTGTAAAGTGCTACTGCCCGTTGAATTCTCCATAAACAAATACATCAATAAAATATGGATATTTAGATGAATCTAGTTATAATTACAATTATGCAGAATACTAATAATATTTTGTTTGGTTATAGCCTACTCCCTACGGGGTAGTTACATGAGGTATGATCATAACCTACCTACATTGTATTGCTAAATGTATATTTACAAAAGCATAAGCAATTGTGGATACACCATCGTCTATGAATAGTGGATAAAAGTTTTAATATTCAAAGTTGACTAACAATTATGACTAGTAGGCAACTTAAACCCCCAAAAAAATATTGGTTATACTGAAAAATGTTTATTAGAATAATAATCAAACATTTTGTTTAAATGTAGCAATTAAGCATTATTTTTTTCATTGTTCCCTTAAAATTTTCTTCTGACGCACAGGCTCCTTTTTACCCATACACCATGGCTTTGATAGTGTTGTAAATATTACTCATATTTCAGTAACCAACTTAATTTTAACTAAATGGGTTGTTTAAAATTTATATGGATGTTTAATTTTTTATATAATTTACTCATCTACATGGATAATAAAAAGAAACAACTATAATTATTAGATTTATAATATGAATATTGACTATGTAATTTTATTTATTTTGAACAGATGTGCATTAGCCGAAATGTTCACTGACGGTCATCCACCTTTTGATCTGTCTCAGTTATTAGCATATCGAAACGGGGATTATGATCCAACCCCTCTAATCAACACTATTGATGATGAAGGAATTAGAGTTAGTACTTATCATAAAAACTTGTTGTAAAATATATTATTTAAAAATTAAATAAACATTTTATTCCATTTTAGGATTTGATCAAATCTATGATACAATTGGACCCAGAAAATCGGCTTACAGCTGAAGTATATTTAGATGAACAAAAAAATAAGATATTTCCAGATTATTTTTATTCTTTTCTTCAGCCATATTTGCAAATGTTTTCAGCTTCAACTTCTATAATTTCGCCTGATGAAAAAATTGAAAGGTAAGAAAATATAACATAACATTAACTATTACATTTACTTAATAAAAGAGTATCATGAGTAGAGTATGATTTGAGTGGGACTCTTAAATTTTGTTTGGTTATAATTTTTGAGGAATGATTTAAATGTGAAATAATTTAATTTGAAATTAGTGATTAATCTGTTATTATAAAGAACAATTCTAAGTGAGCTCAAATTAATACAGATGTTACATGTTGTAATCTTCCTCTTCTTCTTTTTTTGTTTTTCTCTACTATTTCTAACTATTTGGGGTTGGCCACCTTTGTTCTATTCCTTCATTTATCACAATCACTCACATTCCCTATATACACATTAACAACCCTCATAACTTTTTCAATTGTTTCTATTACAGGTTGTAATAATAATGATAATAATAATCAGTAGTGTAACTAACGGTTAGGACTAAAGTATAAACTAATTTAAAAAAAATAAAAATACAATGGATAGTTGAAAATTTTATTCTTAAAATAAGATATAAAATGATCAGAGAATTTAAAAAAGGTTACTTCTCTATAAAATATTTATTCAATAATAATTCATACAAAAGTTAAATTATTTGGATTATTATTCGTGAAGTTTCTAAGAGTTCTATTGAAAGTAATGGACAATTTCAAAATTTTTTTATTGTTTTTTTTTTTTTTTTTTTTTTTTTTTTGTTTTAGATAAAATGCGTGTTTTATTTTGTACCTGTGTTAAGTAAAGCTTTTAGGAAAATGCACCAAGTTTAAAGGCTAGACTTATTTTTGGTAGCTTAAGTTATATACTTGTCTTACTCTAGTGATTTACTCTACAGATTTTTTTAAGATTTTCAATATTTAAAAAGAAACTTAATAAAAAATCAGTAAAATATATGGCAAACATATTTTTACAAAATAAATTTTGTTATTTGGTCAAAACTTTTAAAATATTTATTTTATTAAATTAAATTTATTATTATAATATTTATTATTATGTATTATTATTATATATTATAATTTTATTCTATTAAATTTATAATAATATAAAGACTTGAATTTTTTTTTAAACTCAGAATACTTAAAAAATTATCTAGCTTTTCTTTAAAACTTTTGAAAATTTCCAATATTTTTGTTTTAATTAATTTACAAATTAAATTTTTTATAAAAAATGTCTGTGTGTATTTCCTATTAAATGTTAACTTTTAAATAGTACTGTTTTGTTGTTTTACAAGAAAATATACTCTTGAAAATATAATTTTTTTCTGTTTTTTGTAGATTAAAAGGTGACATTCAAAATATAATTAGTATGCTGCTTCCATCTAATGATTCAGAAGGATGTACCGATGGTCTGGTTTTGATTGTTCAATTAGTCACATCTTGTATCAGGTAAACTACATTATTATATTAATAATGTTAATGTAGGTACTTGCAATACTTTTTGAGTGGGATTGTATTATATTCCTCATGTTCTCATTAAATGAAAATTGGTTAAAAAAATTGAAAGTTGAAATAAACAAAAAAAAAAAACCAGTCTTTATCAAATATATATGTTTAAAAAGGTCAATGACCAAACTTAACATTTAATAACTAAATAATTCCATGTGTTGACCGTATAAATCAATTATATCTGGACAAGAATATCATTATTCATTAGCAATCCCTGTTTAGAAAAATATAAATTTATACACTTTTGTGTCAAATTACTCATAAGTGGTTCTCTGCTTACACCCAAACCAAATTAAACTTAAAAAAAAGTATTTGTAACAATGTTGCTGGTAGTCACTGTTTTGGGCGTAGCACCAATTTTTAAAGTTGTGCAATGGCATTTTATTTTAAATTTTTTTGAGAATCTTAGGCAATTAAAAATGTATTTTACAGCAGGGACTAAATTAGGGTCTGTATAAGGTGTACTTTTCTGCTATGAAAGAAGAAAAAACAAAGAAGTGTGTCTGAAAAAAAAAATAAAATAGGAAAATCAAAAACGTGTATAGCAAAACCAGTAAAAAAAAAAAAAAGTTAAATTATATGTTTATTGTCTAGTATTATATCCATACTTTAAAGATTGTAATTTATTGTAGAAGCATAACTAAACTAAATGTCTTATAGCCTTTTAGTCTTTGCGTCGCACACACCTATGTGTCCCTACTTTATTGATGTGAGTTTTGTTTGCAGAGGTTTGCATTTGTCTACAACAAAAATACAAGCTATGGATGTTTTATTAGAGTTGTCAAAATATTGTTCTTCTGAAACAGTTTTAGATAGAATTGTTCCATATATTGTGAGTAAAATTATTGAATTTACAAAATATATAATATTATAATAATAATTTATTCAGTTGCATAAAATGGGCCAAGGCCCAATAGTACAGATAGTTGAGTGAAAGTACAAAGTATTAAAAGAAATAGAACATTAGACAAAATACATATTACATATATAATAATTGCAACAAGAATTAAACAAGATAGTATTATAATTATTAGGCAAATCCAGCATTACATAGATAATTTGTTTGTGTGAGCATTTAATATTTCCCTTAGTGGTGAGAAGAAAAAATTGATTCCCTTTGAGAGTTCATTGCACAAAGCCATAATAATAATAGGTCTAAGAATAGGTGCGTTTTTCAAATAATTTGTGCTATGTACTTGAATATAAAACAATGGTGTAGAGCGGTTATTGTTGGCCGGAATTTTAAAGGAGATTGAAAGATCAGAAGCATCAGTGACACAATTAATCAATTTGTGAATAAAAGTTACATCTGCAAGTTCACACCTGAAGGATAAGGTTGGGATGTTCAGAGAGGACCTAATTTGAGTATAATCATGATTATCAATAGATAAATTAAATTTGAAAGCTACAAACTTTAAAAACTGATTTTGAACGCGTTCAATGGCATCAGTATCAATTTTTGAGTATGGATTTCATTATATGTGTATTACAAAATTATTTTTTTAATGTATATTTGTATAACAATTTGTGCTTTAAAAATTTACTCAATGCTTTAATGTTTACACTTTGCTACGTATTTAAAAGTAGCATAACATTGAATGATAAAATTTATAAGGGTTGGATACCCCCCATATTTTCCTTGTATACTTATAAGCCAGGCAAAAATTAAAACACTTAAAGTAATTCAATCCCAATTTTGTAAAAATATTTCAGTAGCTTAATAATTTTTATATGTTTTGTAGGAAACAAAATTTTGATTTTTGAACCAACGTAATTACAATTTTTTTTTTAATATTTGAAATAAATTCAAGTAAAAAAAACCGTAACTTTGCTTGCTAGAAAACATAATTTTTTTTGTACTATTTTTTTTTTATCTGATCTGAAGGGTACTGGTGTTTGTTAATTGCTTCTAATCACCAAAAATAAAACATAATGTAAAATAAGTTACTTATATTACAACTTCTTTATATTATTGGGTATCCAACGCCGACTCAAATATTTTATTAAAAATATATTTTTGTACTTATTAAAAATAGAACTGATTCTTGATGTTTTAAAAGTCAAGAAACATATGACGCCTAAGTATTTTTTGATGTTAAGACTAAAAACCAATTTTGTACAGTTTGATAATTAATACAAGATTATTGTATTAACTTGAGTTTATTTCCTGTTAACTTGTGTTTTAGTTTCATATGATTCAAGATGTTTCACCCAGTGTTAGAAAAGCTGCATTACATGGGTTAAACAATACACTTACGACTGTTAAATGTTTAAAGCCAAGTGACGCAAATATGTTTCCAGAGTATATTTTTCCAGGCTTAATAAACGTTATTATTATATTTGTTTGTACTTTGTAGCTTGATGTAAATTGTTTTAAATTAAGTTGATAATTGTAGGTGGCCCACGATGATGCAGTTATTGTAAGGTCAACTTTTGCCCAAATAATTTCACAGTTGGCGCAAACTGGTCTTAGATTTTTGAAAAGTTGTCAGAATGTGAACGATGATGAACCAACTTCTGGTGCTTTTGAGACTGAACTTTCTACATTGCACGAGATGGTACAGCAGTCAGTATCAGCTCTTCTTACAGATTTTCATAATATTGTAAAACAAACACTTGTGAATAGTAACATTGTTGAATTATGCGAGTTTTTTGGCACTCAAAGAGGTAAATTTTGAACTCCTTGAGTTTTATATTATCTAATAATAGTAAATTAATTTGTATTTAGCAAATGATGTTATATTATCTCACATGGTTACATTCTTGAACGATAAGACTGATAAATATTTGCGAGCTTCTTTTTTTGACAACTTTGTCGATGTTGCTGCTTTTGTTGGCCCACAGTGTTCACCAATATTATCTCCACTTTTGCAACAAGTATTTAAATAGTGAAATAAAATTTAAAAATATTTGAGTACTGCTACAAAACTGTGAATTTTCAGGGATTTACTGATAGTGAAGAGTTTGTAGCAAAAAAAGCTCTTAATGCTATGACACACTTGATTAACAAGCGATTAATTCAAAAAACAGCCCTCTATCAGTTAATAAACGTTATTTCTTGTTTTCTCATACATCCAAATTTGTGGATAAGACAGGTAAGTGTTGCTTGCATAATTTTGATTCTATTATATTTTTGTGTGTCAGAACTAAATATTTTGGCAGTAAATAAAAATATAAAATAAAATATTGATTTATAGATCTGAAACTATTTTGAGTTTTGTTCTGTTTTACATTTGGTTTAGGCAACTGCTGGTTGTTTTAGTGCCACAGCCAAAATGCTTGATGTTGTAGATGTTCAATGTAAAATATTACCAGTAATGAAACCTTATCTAAAACACTCAGTCATATTAGTGAATCAAGAAGAATTGATTTTAAATACTTTAAAAGATCCTTTACCAAGAAATATTTATGACACAGTTGTTAAGTGTTCGATTGTTGAAGCGTTAGTCGAATTATTGGGCAATCGAAAAAAAGCCAAAACAATTGCCAATACTGGTCATATTCCTTTACCAAGTGTTACAATGCATCAAAATAATGCATTAAGAAATGTAAAGTATATCTTATATTATTCAGTATTTAGGATCTTATGTACAAAGGAATGGATGCTTCATGGTGGATATAAAACATAGAACCAGGCCAGGTATTTTATGTGATAAGAGAATTCCCATTTAGACTGAAAGGGTGTTGAACGGTTGATAGGAAAATAAAACAGAGTATGCTGTATGAGTAATGTAAAAATTAATACACCTGGATAAATGAGTGGAGTGGCAGGAAAAGATAGAATAATGAATGAATATGTAAGAGGTTGGTGTAGCATCAATGGCATGGGACGAGGAAAGAAAAACAGAAGCAATGATAGCGGTTATGAAAATGAATGTTGAAGGAAAAAGAGGGAGAGGAAGACCAAAAAATATATGGTTCAAAACGGTTGAGAAAGATATGAGAATTGCTCGTGTTTGTTTAGGAAATGTGGATAATTAAGACAAGAGGATGTCCATGATAAGGGACAAGGGTGGCCAATCCCAAATAGTTTATGGAATAATGATAATAGGAAGATGGAGAAAAAGAAGAATGGTATATGTTTATATGTTATAAATTAATTTTATAATTATTATTAAATATTGTTTTGATTGAGTAATGAGTAATAATTATTATTCATATTAATTTTAGTTAATTAGGAAACTGGAGTCTGAAGGAATGACTGAGGAAGTAGAGGATCAGTTGTGGATGTTAACTAAACATATTTTAAAAGTCCACAAGCAATTAACTTATGATAGCAAATATGGTGTACGAGGAAAGGTAAATAGTTAAATATTAATTAAACTGAACAAATTGTTGCATAATAGTATTATTACATAGATTTGTTTTTATTAGATAAATATTGGGGATAACAAATTAAATGTACATTGCTATTCTGTATCATTGGTGCGTTCTCAACATTCAAAGTTCCAAGATTCTGTTCCCGGCTCAAACAAGCGTAAAGGCTTTGATGATCAATTCACAATTGCAAATATGAATGAAGAGTGGAAATGTATGTTTGCTGGTTCAGACTCGTCTTCAAAGCAGACGTTTTCTTCACAAAATCCGTAATAAATGTTATAAAACTTGCTAACTCACTAACTCATTAATAAATTTGTATGTATTATCTGTTCTAAAAATTTAAAAATAATGCTCTCATTACATTAATAAATTTATTTGTTTCAATTAGTTTATAATTTGTATTTAAAATTATTTTTTGATTTTTTGATGGATTAACCTAACATATTAAGCGTTATATTAAAAGAAACCAATGTTTTTAAATGGAATCGTATTCTTCTAGATTTTTGTATTGTTGCATAATTTAGTTGTTTTTATTCAACTTTAAATTGGTTTTGATTTCATTTTGTTTAACAAGATGACTCTGACCCAAAATCAACACTTGTCTTCTCAACCTTATGTCACTCACGTCTCACTTACATAGAAAAGTATCAGAGTTAAGCTATCAGTGTGCAGTTGCCCAGTGGTTTGTGCATTGCACGTTTGAAATGGGATTTTGGGTTCTGGGTTTGATTCAGATCTCCGCAAAACAAATTTTGCTAAATTTCTAGATACTTTCCTAACCGGCCCACAAAACCACGTGGTCACTTCAAAGATATCCTGATTATAATATGATGCAATTTTCCAAAAATATTATAATTGGTATTTTTATTTTTTAAGTTTTTTTTTTTAAATTTTCTCAAACCATTTTCTTCTTATTTTTCTTTGTTTTTTCCCCAACTATTTTGGGTCGGCCACTCTTGTCCTAGACTTTCGCTTGTTTCAATCAACATCCCCTACATACACACCAGTAGCCCTCATTTTATTCTCAATTGTATCCAACTATCTTTTTTTTGGTCTTTCTCTTAAATTTTCTATTAGTATATTAAAATAAAACCTTATTTTGATTCTATCAGTTGAATTAAGTACATAGTATGCATGGAAATCTCCTTGAACCATAACTGTTGTAATGTTTGATTTATATTTGTAAGCTTAATTCAATCTGAGATGGTATTATTAATTGAAATATAACTTATTTAAGTGTCTTTTTTTAAAATTTAGATCACCTATTGGAGTTATATACTCAGCTGATGATCATCCATCTACGTCTCAAAGTCTTGAGGGGCCCAATGAGATGTCATACATACATTGTTAGTCATAATAGTTTTTGACAAACTATTTATTTATGATTATTAATTATTGGTAGTATTAGAATTTTCATTTATTTTTTTTTGTTTTTTATTTTTTTCCTGCAGATCGATATGCACCATGCAAACTAGAGAAGCAAAAACTTATATCTCATCGCCAGGAATGTTATGAAACAACATTGAGGCGGCTCGAATGGGCTGAGCAAGAAGTATGTAAACCAAAACTTCCACCACCTGGATGGCGACTTCGTTCCCAATTAGTAGCTCATCTGCACGAGCATAAAGCTGGAGTAAATAGGTAAAAATTAAAGTAGGAAGAATTAAAAAAAATATTACTTAAGACTTACTTGATTTTTTTAAGCCTTAAACGCTTGTGTCTTTTAACATCACACCAGCACTTGTGTGGCAGAATTTTTACTGCTCTCCAGTTTGTTTTAATTTATTTTGGTATAATTTAAACAATTAATTGTGTGGTGGTACAATCTCCACCAAATGTACAATTAATAATTAACACTACAACGTCAAATTAATTATTGATTTGTGACAGCTGAAGTATAATTACAGTTGCCATCTAAAAGGTTATTAATTAATTAGAGAATATCTGACATTCTCACATTCACCCCATGCATTAAAGTTAGCATGTCTTTTTTTTTATTGTTTTTACAATGATGTTTTTTGTTTGTTTTTTCTGTGAACAGCTTTAAGAGTATAAGGAATGCTCTAATTTTTACAAATAGTATCTCTAATGAAAGGTCTATATACTCTGATTGTACTCATAGTTGAAAGTTCAAAATTGAAAAAGTTACAGCCTTGAAACCTTGCCGAAACTTCATAAAAACTTTGGAGAAACATTATAGCAAACGTGTTTTTTTGCATATTGATTTAGTTTTTTTGGCCATAACATCCAAAATAATGATTGTAATAAGTTAAAACTTTTTCATAATATTAAAATGGGTAAGATACAAATTTGATAAAAGTTTCAAGTGATTTCGAAAATTTTTGAGCCAAAAATAGAACATTGAATTTTTTCAAAAAATTTACCAGGATGTTTTATTTTTTATTTTCTGTAAACAATACAAAGAGGGTATAACAATAAGAATGCTCTGATTTTTAAAGTCAGTACCTCTAATGAAAGGTGTATGAACTCTGATGGTACAGGATTAAGTGTGGTTGGATGAAATGGTGAAAAGCGTGCGTCAAGTGTTTTATGTGATTAAAGAATTCCAATAAGGCTAAAAGGTAAGTTTTACAGGAGTGTGGTGAGACCAACCATGTTGTATGGTTCAGAGTGTTGGGTGGTTGACAGGAAAATAGAGCAGAGTATGAGTGTGGTAGAAATGAATGCTTAGGTGGATGAGTGGAGTAACAATAGAAGATAGAATAAGAAACAAATATGTAAGAGGTAGTATTGGTATTGCATCAATAGTGGATAAGGTAAGAGAAAATAGACTGAGATGGTTTGGGCATGTGATGAGGAGAGAGGAAACTGAAGCAGTAAGAATAGTTACGAATATGAACGTTGGTGGATCAAGAGGTAGCGGAAGACCAAAGAAGAGATGGATGGAAACAATTGAAATGATATGAGGGTTGTTAATGTGTATGTAGGGGATGTCAATGATTGCAACAAGTGGAGGTATAGGACAAGGGTGTCTGACTCCAAATAGTTGGGAGCAGGGCAAAGATGAAGGAGTCTATAAAATTTTTGGCCTATTCTTTCTGTAGTATTAACAATTATTTTAGTTTAGATCTTAGATTATGTGTATTAACTGTTATTTTTTAAATTAAATCATCACTATTACATTACAAATTTCATTAAATAAACTTTAGAACTGTTATTTTTAATAACAATGATTTATTACTGTTTTTAATAATGTCTTCTTCTTTATCTTGTTTTTACTGCTTATAATAATGTAATTAACCTAAAGCTGTGACTTACTTGTGTCTCATTATACTATTTTTATATATTTTTATCTAATTCTTTGTCTCAAATAATTGTTTTAAATGTTTTATTTAAACTTATCATGTTTTCAAAAGTATAAACCATTTGGAATAAACTTATAAAATAAATTGTGAGTAAAAATGTAAAATAAAACTAAAGATTGTTTTTTTTAAAGTATTGTTTTTATGATCAATGATCAATGAGTATTATTGTTGCTATTATTGATAAGTATTACTGTTTAGAACTTCTTTATTGTTAATCCTGCCTAATATTTATTTTTTATACATTTTAAACTAAATTGTTCATAAATAATTTTTTTTTTTTGACAACAAGTTATATTGTATTCTCACTTCTTAGATTAGTGCCAATTCCAAATACAACACTGTTTGCCAGCTGTTCTACTGACAGTTATGTGCGTGTTTGGGACTGTTTGAAAATGGAAGGCAAAAACATTGCTAATCGATCCAAACAAGCATATAATCACCAAAATGGTGCATTATATAGTATGACCACTTGTAGAAATAATCTATCATTGGCGACTGTAAGCCATTCAGGCTCAGTAGTAGTTCTGAAGTAAGTTTTATTTATTAAGTATTTTATTAAAAACGTTTTGAACGTTATTAATTTATGTTGATCTGATCATGGTGTGATTTGTGTATAGTTTAGAGTCCGGTAGCAATAAATTAGGGTTGATGCATGTAAAACAATTAGATCTTCAAGAGAGTGGTTGTGCCGTTGATATATCATACTTAGACTCAGGTTCTCAAATGGTTCTTGTGTATGCAACTGCTCATGGTTCTCTTGTTGGATGGGATCTTCGCTCTCCCAAATTGGCTTGGAAAGTTAACAATGACATAAAACAAGGCAAGTAATTAAAGTATCCACCAAAACTTATTTTGTATAAGTAGTTCAAACTTCAAATGTTAAATTTTCTTTTTAAAACATACAAGAATATGATTAAATAAGGAATATATATTTTAAACAAGTTATAATGCCTAAAGTATTTGTATAATACTATGTAATAACTAGTTCCAAATGTTCCATCATCAGGTTACAATGAAATACCTGTATAACGTACCTGATGATGACCAATGGTAGTATTATACAAACACTATGGGCATAATAACTTGTTTAAACTTATACGCATTATTTAAATTTATTCTTACACTTATTTTATGTTTTGATTTGATTTGTATAGGTATAATAACAGCTATGTGTTTGGATTCAAGACAGAGCTGCTTGACTTTAGGCACAAGCAGTGGTTATCATACGTGTTGGGACTTACGTTTCAGGTTACCAATTGCTACCATTGCTCATTCTAAAGGTGATAATAATTTTGTGACATTTTAAGTTGTAAAAAAAAAAAAAAAAAATAATAATAATTAAATGAGCTGATTCCAATAGCTGTACGGGTGAGGAGATTGATAAAACATCCAACTGAACCATCATGGATCATATCAGCCATCCAAGACAACAATGAAGTGACTGTTTGGAACTTGGAAAGTGGTTCAAAAGAACAGACTTTGTGGGCTAGCAGTGCCCCTCCACTGTCAAGCAGTCAAGTACACAATATACACTTCTAGTTTTAGCTTACACGTAGGTTTTGACTATCTTAATACTATAATAATTTATAGACCAATAACCATAGTGTCTGTGCATTGTATACAATGAATACGGATCACGGCCCAGAGTTGTTTACTGGTGGTACTGATCAGAGAGTACGAAAGTGGAACATGACGTCTCCAAGCGAGTCCTACATTGCCATGTTGGCGGCTAGTGATGTCATGAAAAATTCTTCGTATTCTTATGAGTATGAGCAAAACGGTTTGAACGTCTTAAATAAACTAGTTAATAATTATGATTTTTATAATACAGGTGTAGATTGGTTGATGGCACTAACATTGTGCAAGAGGTTTGCACAAAATCTAACAACACTACTATGACAACTGGTGACGAAGAGCCACCATGTGCCACTGACCAACCGGCACCGGGCCATGTGGGATCTATACTTGATATTACTTCATGCATGGCGTCTCAGTGTTTATTAGTCACAGCGTCTTGTGATGGAATTATCAAAGTATGGAAATGAAAACTAAATTAAAACAATGTTTGTTGGCGTTTAGTGAATCCACTATAAAATTGAATTTTATCTTTTTTAAAAATATTTTACATATGCTACATGTGATAGTGTTTGTAACTGTTTCATTTGAAACGTTATATACACGTAACAATGTATAATAAAGTATATTTTTTCAAAAACTTTGTTTTCTTCACTTAAATTTATTTGGTTTTCATTCTTATTTTTTATCCCGTCATGCAATATATAAGTACATTTTGCTTTCAGAAAAACTGCTTACTTAATGGATTTAATTTGCATAGTTTTTTTTTGTTCTATAACTGATGTATAACTTATAAATGTTATAACTCATTTATGTAAATAGTTTTTCTGAAAAACAAAAAGAACCACACTATAGATGAGTTATAAGTTATAACTCACAAAAACAGTACACCGTGTACTGTTTTTGTCTGGTTTCGAGCTCAACAAATTATAAATTATGTTGAATTTTTTCCTCCTATTGTATTTACCTATCTATTATAATTTGTAGCCCAGTAAGAAATGTAAAGCATTCTTTGTATTGGTACACAATAATTTCCCTGACCATATTGTTTATAGCTACGGTCGTTATAAGGGTGTTCAAGGGTTATTTGTATATCCCCACAAAAACCCTTCAAATCGTTTGGCACTAATTATTATCGGTGGTGGATTAGAAGGTAGGCTCAATTTATTTTAATTAGGTATATTTTTAGTAGGTGATTTCTTCTTTTTGCTGTGGTTATCCAAATCAAGATTTGTACAAATCACGTATTAAGATATATTTATATATATATATATATATATATATATATCTAAATTTATGATACGAATTGTAATCACCTGTTATCAAGGTTTGAGTCAAATGGTTGAAATAATAAACGACACACTTATTTGGGAACGCTGGAAGCTGCCATACAAAATGCAGTACCTACCTATACAATGTGTGATCGATGTAAAAAATGCATTGAACAATAATTACGAGGGACGAAAAATAATTGTTTGGAATTTATCTTACTTCAAATCGGTTTTTTTCTTTTTAACCTCGTTGTTTTCAATCTCGCTTTTGGCAACAACTTTTTCGAAACCTAAACTATTAAACTAAGATCACCCGTCTACCGAACTATTTTTCCTGTCAAACGTCAAAGCTTGGTCCAATCTTTATTTTGGATGTTATGATCAAAAAAATCTGAATCGATGTATAAAAAACACGTTTCCCGTAACTTGTTTGGATTGTATTAAAGTTTCGAGACTAAAACATAAAAACTAGAGGTTTTCTGGAATAATAACTGCGTAAAATTTCAAAATTCAAAAAATTTTAAGTTCCTTTAAAAATGATCTAAATCGATTGAAATTTCAACAGTAAACTCTTTAAACCCTTATTAATGACGTATGAAAATTTCAAGTCGAACGGAGTACTATTGAAAATTTGACCGTTTTGGTTTAAAAAAAAAAAAATAATCAAAATTTCAAAAAAATGCTTCAAATAAAGTACCATCTCGGATCGATTTTCTATCTTTTGAGAGGTATCATACGTTAAAATCAAAACATTGTTTTTACTAGAAAAAATGATCACAAAAATCCAAAAAAAAAAATTTAAATCGACGTGTTAAAATCATGTTTCCCGTAATTATTTGTCTCCCTTATACACGGCCGCCCGAAATAACGAAAATTTTAAAGTTTCGTAACTCCCTCAAAAGTGATCGAAATCGACTGAAATTTCAGCGTTACACTCCTAAAACCTTTCTTAATGACATATGAATTTCATCTCGAACGGAGCAATTTCGAAAGTCAGAACGTTTTCTTTTCTTCCTCAGAACTTAAAAAATTATCAAAATTTCAAAAAACGCTTCAAATTAAGTACCATCTCAGATCAATTATCTTTTTTTTAAGGTATACGTTAAAATTGGTGCTGTTTTTCAACTAGAACTTTTGATCACAGGAAAAAAAAAACATCCTTGTAAAAAAAAAATACATTTTTCGCCGACGCTCAGAATCTAAAAAGAAAGTCGTTTCTGCTTTACAGAATTCTCAGCCCTCGACGAGAATATTATGGTGAATAAAACTATCTCGTTCATAGTTTTATTGTTATATTTTGGAACACCTGTGAAGTTTCTTTCATACACTCAAAAATATCACTTTGAAACGTAGGATATAAAATAACGTGTACTGGATTAAAAACTTTCAGGAACAACGCTCTTATTACACCTATATAATCATCAAGCTTTGTACTATAATATAAGCTCCACTTGCTCAAAGGTATATGATAATATGTATGCAAACAACGTTATAGTTACCACCTATATCGTTTATACACGAAGTTCATCTGCGTGATTATGATGGCGGCGATAAAAAGTTTTGATAATAATTATTGTTCTAAATTTTCCGAGCTCGTTAAAATTATAATTGTCAAAATAATATACTAAAAAGAGCAATCCCAAACACAGAACTGATATCATAGGCAGTCCTATACTCAGCTACCACAACTCATAAATCAGGTGATTCTGAAGAGCACAATGCTAGTGGATCTGATGAAGTTGTGCAGCAAATAAGACAAGAATAATAATTAATTTTTAAAAAATGTACGATTACAAGAGTATACTATAATATATAGTTAATATGTAGAACAGCAATTAAGTTGTATTCGCTTAATTTCAAATTTATATTAAGTACATATTTTATTCTTCATACACATTATACGTGTATTTTTTTTTACTATTTTTTTTTCTTAAAAATAAATTACATTGAGGATAAGTAACTTACCTATAAGAAAAATATTAATGATCAATTGAGTAAAAATTTTAATTTTTTTTAATAATTATTATTTATGCAATAATCACATACGTTTTCAAATAGTTCTTATAAAATGTGACACTTTATGAGCAAGGTTTCAATTGAACCTATATAAGAGCATGGCCTATGTGAGCACTTAAATAAAAAGTAGGTTATTTAATGTGTATTATTATTATTAGTTAAAAAATTCACATCAGCGTTTGAATCGTTTGAGAGTTTAAATCAGAGTTTCAAGAAGTAAAAATCAATCATGTTATAGGTACTCAGAAGAACTGCACACATATCGTTAAAAAAATGGAATTTACGCGTTATTGTATGAGTACCTACTTTTTAAATTTTTCAAAAACTTTAAAACACGATATTTTGTATAGTTCTTACATGTTGTATAATAAATAAATATTTATGATAGAATGATAATAATTCATAGTTGGCAATAAAATTTAATATCCGCGTGAGTAGGCTTTTGTAGTGTTGCCCACCTACGGTGCGAATCCATAACTATAATGAGCGATAAATTATTTTTAATTAAACTAAATCAAATTATTTGTGTGCATAATTTTTGTATAATTTTAATTTTGCATTTCAATCTACAGACTTTTTCATCGTCTCCGTTTCTTTTGTTTTCTTTTAATAAACTGCACCAACATTTTATCGTTACTACGTCATTTTTTTAAAAAAAATATTTGAAGTTTCCGAGAAAAGATGGAATAATTAATACGTCGAGGTAAAATTGGAAAACACGAACAAATTATATCATTTTTAAATTTAAATAAAAATATGTTCTTCAAACCACCTCAATTGAATATGTCTCAAAATTTTGTATAGTGTTGGCAAAATATAATATTTTCAAGTCGTCGAAAGGAACAAATCTTGTGTTAATAAAAAAAAAAAATATTTGAAGGTATATATATATATATTTTAATTTATTTTATTTAACATATATATAATTTCCATTATTTGAAAAACGTATTAAATTCCCATAGAGTAGTTACATTAAAACAATTTTTCTATGATCATGAATTTCTTTATAACATTGTTATTGTCAACTTGATATAGTTTGGAACATTTATAATGTATTTACAAAAAAATTAATAGGTGTAATAGTTTGTTATATTGTTTTTTCTTTTTAAAAAACTCAAAAACTATAAAAATTAAAAAAAAAAAAAAACCAATTATAAATATTGTATACCGACTTTATTCATTTATTAGTATGTGTAGTGTAGTACAGTTTATAGTATAAATATTAAACGAAAATAAATAGTCATACTAGCAACTAATGTTTCTTGTTTAAATCAAAATTTTAAATACCTATGTCAGTTTATTAATAAGAGTTATTCATTTTTATTCAGTGCGTACTTATAAATTGTAATTAGCTTAAAATGTCGACTACCTACTGCAATATGGCGTTTGATAGAAGCGTTAATTCCACACTCTCGTCAAGTTGTAAAACAGTTGAAAATCATTGTAGTCTAGATAAACCCAAAGTTTTCTTTGATCAACACGACCACTTCAATAATATTAGTTGTTCTGATCATAAAATTATTGCAATAATGTTGATATTTTAATAGTACGCCATAATATTGAGTTTCACGTAATAAAAGTGCACGGTAGTTAAAAAAAAAAAATATGTACTTACTTATAGGTATTCATATAGGTACCTATTTAATAAACCTAACTTAAATCTTAGATTTTTATGGACAAAGTTAACAAATTATGTAGATAATTACAAATTCAATACAAATTCGTTTTTCACCAAAAATTTAAATTTCCTTTCATCAAAAAGAGTTCTAAACGAAGCTATACAGAAAGTCTCAAAAGGCTTCTCGGACGCCCATGCGAACATTCTTCCATTTGCGAGCCTATTGAAATTCCTTTTGAAGCTTTGGAAAATCTTTGAAACGTATCCGTACCATTCAGTTTTGCAGCCTCTGATAGCCTTTAATGGAGGAGTACTGCCACAAAGATTTTACGAAATTATTTTCATGATTTTATGCATAGCTGTGAACCTAATTTGTGGGTTTTACACTCACTATTGAGGTTTTTAGATATCAAATAATTTTTATATTTTGTTCTAATCGTCATCTATTAGACAACTAAACGTTTTTTACTATTTGAATAACAATCACGTGATGTCACCACTAAACTTCAAATAGATTACTAAAATTACGATGTAGGTACCTATGCTTACCCAAAATTAATACCACACTTCGTTATAAGAATTAATTATAATTAAATGCACACGTTTGTAAAATGAAAATGAAATATGGAAACGTAGAAAGGGTGCGTATACCATAGTACCTACACAAGAAAGGATCAATCCGCAATTTCAATAAGGCGTTTAGAGAAAATATGGTCCCAGATGAAATTTTTTGAGATTCCTAATCATACGATAAAAGTGAAGTGTTAAACAGCATTTTCAATAATTTAATTTCGTTTATAGTACTTAAATTATATATTTTCAAAGAACGTAATATTATTCGTTATTCTGTTCAAATACACATTTTTTTTTACACAGTTGTTTTCCTCTTCTGAACAATTTGCAAATCGCGAGTTACGCCCTTTTTGCAAAACTCCGTATCGAGTCTGTCTGCAATATTGAAATTTGTGATTTCAGACTTTGGGAGGTTCATGGTACCCTCCCTGCAATTTCGTTGCAACAGCATTTTTAGAATTATAAATGATCTGTGTTGACAGAATTTTTATTGTTTTTATTTTTCTCTCTCTCTCTCTAAACTTGTCCAACATTCGTGTACTAACAAGTGTACCACACAATCGTAATTGAACGCGAAATTAGCTGCAACTTCTGTAGATGTGATTTTATCGAAAATTAAATGGGGCATTTCAAAAGTTTGCCGTGCCCGTTGCGTTGTACAATCTCTAATTTCCGATCGGTCGCACGTGTTACACGAAATATATATTTCGAAACCCACCCCCAACACGTGTGTTATTGGACGCGAGGGAAAAAACGCGCGCGTACCCGTTAATACAAACATTGCTCTCTCTCTCTGGCGTTTCGCCGGAACCGAAATAGAATTTTTTTTTTCCCAACAAAAATAATATTCTGCGCTGTTATAACTTGTCGTAGACGTAAAAAAAGTGCCAGGAACAAGTGGAAGCAGCGGTCCGACCTTAAAATACGATATAGGTACTACAAACAGATGAGAAAGTGGACCGACTACTTCTTTTGAAGAGTTTTTTAAATTTTCCATTAGTTTTTGCGATGGCGTGTATAAAACCGAAACATTTTCAAAAACTATTTGAAATTTTCTTTTCTGTGCGATCACTTGTAACGCTCGACCATTTTTTTTTATAAAAGTGTCGCGTGCTATGTGCCTGATATACGTATAGAAAACATTTTAATAATTATTAGAATAGAAACCTTTACAAATGTAAGTAACCAATATGTAGCCATCACGAATTTGATAACAAAAAATTTTTTGGTGGCATTAACAATTTGAAAGCCTTACATAGCTATTTAAAATCATGATTTTTTTTACCGTAAAAAATATCAAATAATTTACTCTCGAGTTTTAAGTGAACCTCGTGTCTTTACATACTAGACAATTACAGTGATTACACTAGTTAAGTACCAAAATGTAGTAAGCCCAGGAACTTTTTACTTTAAGTCATTGACTGACTGCAGACCTAACACTACCAATCGATTTTTCGTCAACCTATATAACGCATATATATATATGTATGTACAATTCCGAGGAGTCTTAATTCGATCCGATTCGGTCCAATACGAATATCCGAATTTCACCCCGATCGAAAAAATGTTCATTAGGATACGAAAATCTGAAAACTTACTCGACCTGATTTGATCGGCGTTAGACTGCGTCAAGTGATTTTTTGCATTTCTTTTCCAGTTTTTTCTTGTACACCTATATGTCAACGGTTTAGAACAGTAACCCGTTTTTGATATTTTTTAAGCCCTTTATTTTCGTTCTCTTTTTATGTACTGTTTTGTCGATTTTCAGCTCAATTCCCATATCCTTAAAAACTAAAAATGATTTTATAGACTTTTGATTTTGTCTAGTGGCCCAAATTAGTATCCGAAAGTATAAGACGGCTCGAAACTGTCCCGACCCGATTCATAAAGAAGTCCAATCCAATTCGATCACGATAATTTTGAAACGGCCCGATAACCCGAACTTCTATTAAAAATTCTGGTCCGGCCACCTCGGCGTTCGGGTCGAGCCGTTCCGGCCCGTGCAGAACTCTAGCGTACGGAGTTCGTCTGCGTGTTCGGCGTGGAGAACCGTACTGGCACTAGTTGGTACTGTTGTTAACCCAAGGCTTTTGTGTACCATATAAAACACTTACACCACACAGATTGCCACAGGTTGCTCGCAGCTCGAAGGGACACTCAACGGGACCGAGTCTTAAAATGATACATTGGCGACACGTAGTCGCTTCGGCGACTAGAATGTGCAAGTAGGGCAATACATAAATACACATTTAAGACAGTTAATTAACGGAAGTGCTCGTTCGTGCGATCGGCCAGACGTAGAGAGAGAGACATTAAATTTGAAATTCTGAGCAAAACGGAAACCGCGTAATAGTGCCAGTGTAATATGTTACATTGCGTTAAATATAAAAACGTTTTTAATTTTCGGGATATCGTATTAACTTATAAATGTTTTGGTGTCTTTACGCACGTATCTTGGCTAATTTCACTCGGACGTGGTGGGTAGGTAGGTACACGTGTAGGCAATATAATATGAGAAGCGGGGCCGCACAATGCGCAGAAAATTTTTGACAAGAAATTACATAGGGAATTAATGTACAGGAAAAAATTGGTACGGTTATTAATTGGTAACAGAAACGACGGAATCGAGAACTTTTTTGTCAGGAAAAAATACATCAGAAACTATCAAAATCAGGAAAATTTGATTTTAGGAGTAATCAAAATCAGAAACACGTGTTTTAAGAGTATATCCCCGTTCTTGATCAATTTATTAGTACATCGTTCGATTTGCACATCAAAACTAGGGGATATTTTCGTGTTAGCCTAGCAAGCGAGTATCGAAGCTCAGTAATAACGTCCTATTTTAGTTGATTTTAGGCTTAATCTCCCTTTTTGTGCTTTCTGATAGCAAAAAAAAAAATATCCAGATTTTAATGGTTCCTGAGTATGTTGTTATTCCTCAAAAATGTTTTCCTGTTAATTCCAAAGTAAGTAAGTTTCCTAAGAAAAAATGTTCCAGTTTAGATAATTCCCGACATATTTTTTTCTAATAAAAAAATTCCGGTTTCGTCGTTTCCTTAAAATTATTTTCCTAATATATTTTTTTCTGACGAAAAATTCCCGATTTCGGTGTTTTCCGTTTTTGACTATTTCTAAAAGTCTAGATTTTCCTGAAAATAATTTTTTCTGAGTTTAACTTTCCTGTGTTTGTTGATAGCCCACACAAAAAGTGTGTGATTTTTCGAAACAGTTTTACACTCGTGTACCTATGATGAAATGAAACTACCGACCAAGTTGTAAACTGTTTTAGTTACAGCGATATGTTTTGGCCAGCGATTCAAGAAAATCCGACTAAATAATTTTTTTTTTCTTTTTTCAACCCTTTTCCTGAGTTGATTTTAAAAATGTGGTGGTGGATATTTCACTATTTGTACTCATACGGAGTACGTATGCCGAGTTAAAAAAAAAGAAAACGTTATCAATTTCATTCGTTTTTACCCGTTATAAGGGGTTGAAAATCGATCATTATTAATTAAATCGTACACTATCTAGAGCACAGCTATTGAGAAACCAAATTTCAAGTTGTCGATTTCGAGAAGTGACTGTCGGTGGGCGTATTATGTAATACAGCACCTTAATTACAAGCCAAAGTTTCCCGTTCGACTTCCTCTATCTTTGCGGCTCGGTCACCCATAATATCACAGTATCTTAAACTCGGACCTGCGAGACCGCGTCTCGGCGGTTTTTCCTCTCTCGGCGGCGCGTGTCGTCCGGAAACCGCAGGTGCGCGTAATTTTTTCCGGCCGCGGGGACACTTTGGTCGGCGGCGGCGGCGGCGGCGGCGGCGGTGACAGGGCGCGCGAGTCGGCCGCCGCCAGATCGTCTGCCGGTCCGCCGCCGCCGCCGCCGCGACAGTTAAGCACAAAGTTTCGGGCGTGTGCACGTCGCGTCGCCGCTTGCTGCAGTTCCGGTCCGCTCACGCGATCTGCACGCACACGCTCCAGCCGCCGTCCCAATCACGCCGCCGTTCACCCCGATCCAACAGGTTTCCGCGGTACGACCACTGCGCAGCGTCCGCTTCCGCAGCGCCGTTTCGTACAGCGACACGCCGACGACATGACCGGTTGACGACGATTGGATGTCACGCGGTTCCGCGGGCCAACAGTCACCGCCGCCGCCGCCGCCGCCGTCACCTTCCTTCCACACCGTCCGGCTAAATGGATGAGTACGTCTCCTTCTTGCAGGTACCCAGCAGCTAAATATTTCCGAAGCGGTATAATTATCGTTTTGAGTTTTTACAGTCGAGCCAAAGAGTTTTTTGTTGATCAAATCAACTTGTTCGACTCGAGTTGATTTGATTTTATTGAAAATTCACCATACAATAGTATATTTGTTTTTATTAGTGTTACGATTGTTTATCCTTTTACCGGACCATATCGAAACGAAATTCTAAATTTATTAATTACGACGATTTTAAGTGGATCAAAGAAGAAATAAGTTAAATCAAACGTCAGTCAATAAATGATTTAAAGCTAGATTCAGTCTCAGACCCGATCCCTCCGTCACCATCGCCGATCCAACTCCGAAAAATTTCGTTGTCAATATTAAGTAAAAATTTTGCGAAAAAGGATTAAAAAAAAAAAGAGAGATTACATAACGTAAGTATGACCTTTAATCACCAATAAAATCTAAATGGGGTTTTCCTAAACTCTTTAAGTTTAAATTAAAAAAAAAAAAATTTCATAAGACGTCTTCGGAGGAGGTTCTTCAGATGGGTCTTCAAATTCATGTTTTTAATTTGAAACTTCTTTCTTTGTTCCCTTCGCTACTTGGCTTTAGAAGTGTTTCGTACCCGACGATCAGATGTTTGAACTCATCGATATGAGGGATGGCTTACGGATGGTCCCATGACATTATAGTGGAAGAATATTTAAATATAAAAATGTCTTTTTTGTTTTTAAAAACGTTACCGGAGCTCATATGTCCGATGTTCTTGCGACCGATATTCTTGCAAAAATGTTTGAAAAATGATGATAGAAGTTTGAAGCAGAATAGCCAGAAAGGAACACAGGAACAGATCTGTAAGATTCGTTTGTCTTAAGTCAGCTATGTGACAAAATATTTAGTGATTTGTTTACAATAATGTCCGCATTAGACGTTATATAAAGTGTATTACGGGATCGCGGGAATTTTAAAGTATACTTTATACTTCGGACATTTCATTATTGTTACTACGATTTATTTATTTTTAATTTTCTAGTAGAAACTTTTTGATGTTATATGTATAACATTGTAAGAAGTTAAATCTACGGATAACACACGTTAAAATAAGCCTTAGGCGTGAAGTTGTTGATTTTAATTTTATAAAAAAAAAAAAAAAAACCCATAACAAGGGTATCATATAATCGTAAAAATATCATGTTTTCGTTTTATACTTATTTTACTTGTTTGTTTACCTACTTGAAACTTGAAAAAAAAAAAACTAATGGGAAACTATATGGAGAAATGTCATAATATCTATGTATAATATATATATATAGGGCTCGCAAAATGCTACTTTTAGACTTGCACACATAACATTATAACCATTGTTTTTTAGTTTTGATTTTTGAAATGGCATTGTGATTAACGGTTTTGTTTTATTCATATATATATTTTTTTTAAAAACTTGCAACAGGGCGAATTGTATTTTTATTTTATCGAATTTTTATTAAAATACATATTGCATACACTGCTTATAAAACACATATTACAAATTTATACAATGCCGTATATTATTCGAATTGTATATAAATGTTAATTTATATAACAATATCAATTTATTGAACACATTCGCTGCAGTAAATTTCCTCGTCTACCACAAAAGAATAAATTCTTCAAGACACTAGGTATTAAAAAGCGATTGATTGTGGTTTTGTAATTAAACAAGTTCCATGCCATAAAAATTCAATTTTTATTTTAAACAAGTGCGTACGGATCTTAAAGATCTTAAAGAATCTTAAATTGTTCTTTGCTTTTCTCAGAATTTAGTGAAAGAAAAAAAAAATGCACAATTCGTTTGCCTGCTTAGTTGTTACCTCATTAATAAATTACGTTCACGGTATTACCTCGGAAACGTTCATGTCGATTCAAACGTTACCTTATCTTTTTTTACACGTTTATATTTTTTTACGATTATTATTTTTTTTTTTTTTTGATAGCCACAATAATAGCGCGAACGATAGCCTGGTGGCGTTTTTAGGATTTTTTCAAGGAGAGGATACACATTTTCTAATCTATTAAACAACAAAAGAGTGATTTCGAGAGCTTATTTTAGGTTCAAAATTTGGAAACTGCAAAAAAAAAAAAAAATTCATCCGAGTCTTGAAGTTTGAATCAAACACAATGATCCCCGCCGTAAACCACTAAATTTTTTAGTGAAGCCCGAACAAAGCGCGTAGACCAGAAATTTGTTTACATCAAAATGCAATTATATTAATTACAATTTATAACCGTTCAACAAAATAGAAGAAGATAGTTATTGAGATTTTTTCGTTATTTTTAGACTTAAAAATGTCTACTTTTTGCCATAACAGAAGTTTAAGACATAGTATGAACAGAATATGTACAAATAGTATAACACAAATCACACGTATAAAAAAAATATCATACTGGTGGTAATACACGGGTGGAGTTAAACATAAGTTTTTATAGCTATCATCTCAGAAAATATTAAAAACAGAGAACAAATGCGAATGAAGTTGTTTTATTTTTACCGTCTATAATAATAGGCAATCAAAAATGTTTTTTGTACATCTATTTTAATGTCAATAGAACTTAATATTTATGTGTCGTGTACGTTTAACTTTTTTTTTATGGAATCCGAGGTCGAAATACAATTTTCAGTGAAAAACTCTACAAGTCTCAATAGAGGTAATCTAATATTTATTTAAAAAAATTATGCAGTGCTTCTTGCACGTAGCAGCATACAATGGAGTTAGGTGTCTGATTTTTTATCTACCAACGTACTTATTATTTAGTAATTCATAAATAATAATACTATTTTTATATAAAATTTGTTTTACTTTTTTTATTTTTTTTTATTTTCTGGGTTGGTTGCTGTAAAATTTAACACCCTGTATATTAAATTAGATCACGTTTATTATTATCATTTCAATTTCTCTGAAATAATTATTAGGATTCAATTATAAATCAAAACATCAATGTACCTTGTTTGGACGACAATAATAACACGGCTTTGTAGGTAGGCAAAATGGCTGCAGTTGTGTCGTGTGTAATTTACTGATTTGCATATCCGTCCACACTATATTATTGCGAATTGGTCAACCTAAACCAATCTGATTGGGTGTGTAGATTATTTTATTTGGATTTTAAATGAACATGTTTTGTGAAATAAATAGATACTTAACGAAACTATACATTTCAAGTAATCATGATATATCAACTCAAATGATCTTGCATACAAATGTTAAAGTTTGGTAAAGTAATATTAACTATAGTTATAATAAAGTAAACAAATAAACATATATAATATTGTAGTTATGAAGTAGGTAATAACTGATTCAGGAAAATAAATATTTTAAATTTTTGTTTAAAACTGGTACCTACCTATTATGCATTGTACTGGTGATTTTGTAATCTATAGTAGGTAAGTGTAATATAATATAATTGTAAATTTATAAAGATAATTTATATAATATGTAAAATGGTGTGAGAATCAACGTTTAATACTTAATAGGGTTTGAGGCAAAAAAATAAATGATTGTTTTTGCCTTATATTTTCATATTTTTACTGCATATGATTAAGTAATACTCATTTTATTTGTTCTATTCCTTATTAATTGTCAGTAACTATGGTAGACGGTGGTAAATTTTAAATTTATCTTTTAATACCTATTTATTCTTTGATCGATCTTTTTGTTTATTGATTTTAACATTCTTATCTTTGATCAAATATTTCAGCTGGTCTGCTTAATATCCTATAGAACACTTTTTTTTTTAATCTAAATGGTATCCTTCTATCACATAAAACACCTAACACTCCAAATCCTCTCTGAACTTCGGTTTTCCCCGGTCATAACATTATTATTTTACTCTACAGATAGTGGATTTTTTGGTACATTTTATTAATATTTTCTAAACATTCTCATAAATTTATGAAAAATAATCAACATTTGTTCACGGCTAATCATTGTATTTTACAAAACCATCACTATTCAACTTCGGGGTGGTTGTGGCCGTTTTCTGGAAACGAAAATGCCAAATACGTAAACGTGATTGTGATTTGGACCGTAACGTGCTCTACCGAAGCTGGAGGTAAATCGGAATCGAATGATGAATAAATTATATTTTTAAGAGATCTGAAAATATGACGTGTTGACAAACAATATCCCTGTCACATTTGCCCGGGGGAATTTCGAGCACCGTATGCGGATTATTTATGCAAATGCACGGGGTTTATAGACGCGGCGATGTTTTAAACGAGACAATCAATAATAAGTAAGTATAGGTTTCTTTGAAAAGAGAAGTAAAATAATTTTAGCGAGCTCAACTTTATAAGATTTACGTCGACGAAAACGGTATTTTTTTAAACACACATTCGCGGTAACAGCTGATGAGTATATATCGCTGTATGATTGGGTTATATTTTATTCATAACGGTAACTGATTCGAAACGAGGTCTACTCGCAGTAACCTAGATGACTAAAAACATAAGAATATCGTCATAGTACGAACGATAGTTATTTTAGAAGTGGTCTAAGTATCAACACTGTGCGACAGCTGTACGCACCGGTTTATGGAAACGATTTTCCTTCTTTGGACGACTGAAAAAAATGAATCGTGGTGACGAACGAATTTTGGAAGCGAATTTCCGACATTTTCGATACGTTTGACTCGCCTAATAGTTTTCCAACAGTTAGAAAACATCGAAAACTTTTCGAAAACAATAATTTTTCTTTCAAATCTGGTTCGTGTGAATTAAACAATGGGGGGGTCCATCAGTTTTCAAGTAGACCTCATGACGAATCCCGAGAACCATCGATCGCGTTGGACCAGTCGTTACGTTTGGAAACGTCTGAATTCCCATGATTTGCGCGTGCTTGCGACGGCTGATGACCGCGAATCGCCTTGAGGCAAACGCGCGCGTTGAATCCACGAGAGGTAAACCGATATTATTATCATTATTTTCGTTCAATCGACACAACAACAACATAAACGCGCGTCTGCGAATTTAGAAGTCACACAATAATCAATCGCAAAGTGTGCACACATCGGAGTATAATAACGTTGTTATTTACCGGGAGACGACGCGGCACAATTCCGGCTGCAGCAGGAGTGTTATCAAATGTAAAATCAAAAACACCACTGTTTACCGCGATAATAAATTTGCCCTAATCGAATCGCGTTTATGCACCTAGTCGAAGTTTGGACGAATATTATTATTACACCTAGGTACAACGCGCTTTATCATAATGTAATATTATATTGTGTGTGTATGACAGTTCTATAGCGTCATATTTACGCGCACATCCCCGAATATCCGTAAATAACGCAATACAACGCCACAATTGGGATTACAAATTCGACTATAAGCCGACGAGATCATTTGCATAATATTATACGCGCTGCAGTATTATAACGTCGGATGAATCGTAAAAGTGCGATTTGAAATTTCGTTTTTCACGTAACGTTTAATGCTTGCAGTCAGTATTAAGGCGAGAAAAAAAATCCGGGATCACTCTGGGTCGCGTGGGTAGTTTGACCGCGGAATTGCTTTGGCTGGGTCACTGGTTTGGAAATTGTGGTTAAAACGTCATACGTCCTGGTAAATTTATCGAGAAATTCAAAGTTCCGTACACGACATTTTTTCAAACCACTCGTCAAAACTCAAACCTGTATCTGACCTATTTGAATACTATGTAAAAGTTTCAGCTCGTTCTGATCATTAGTTTGGACGTTATTGTCAAAAAACTAAATCAGTATGTCCGACGCCGGATTCGACGATTTCGCCATTTCCGTCGTTTTCGGCACATAACTCAGAAAATTTGAAATGCTTACAATAAAATACGATTCAAAATCGAATTCCCAACTTTTATGTGGTGTTCAACGTAACGATTTCGAACACTCTTTCCACGCGAAAACGTCATTACGAACCTGAACATTTCGAATTTTTCGCCGTAAAATTCTCGACTTTTTTTTTGGAGTAAAACTCAAAAAGCAAGCAAAATTAAACTTCAACCAAAGTACCACCGAAGTTCATTGAATTTTCATTAAAGGTACTGATTTTGAAAGTCGGAGCTTTCCTGCCGTACGAAAAGTGGTTGACAGAAAAAAAAAAAATCATTGTAAAAACAATATATTCTTCGCTGCGCTCATAATCTAAAAAAAGTCGAATTGATCGCATGTATGGTATGTCACTAAAAGTTCCATTTCTGATGACATTTTCGTCATAGGCAGGTACACTGTCAACATTTCCATTTGACTGTATTCGTTTTGTAATATTTTAAAGTATTACAAAACTATATAAGATATACGGACACTTGAATTTTCTTCAGTTAACAAATAACAATTTTACTACCGTGTTACGTTTTTTCATGATAATATTGTGCTAAATGGGATTTGCTATACGAATAAAATGTTTTTTGACTGTTGTATGTATCATTTTACAAAAATTATATGCTTATGCCGTACTATGGAATAAAAAAAAGCCATTGAACGCAAATGTACACACTTGAAATTTCACTAACGATGCCTTTAATTAATTTTTACACACGTTTTTGACTTATAATAATATGTTTTTCCCGTTTGTCAGTTCTTGTTACACAAAATTTATATCCGTTTATTATATTTTAAGTGTATAAATGTGTATTGAAACCATGCTTAGTATGAATTTGAAAAGTGTACAGTAAAGTAAACAACGTTTTAATGCCATTTATCGCCATATTGGTTCTAAATGGCCGCATCCTGCCGTTTTAAAATAAAAGAAATTTTTTTTTTGTTTTTTTTTTGTTCAAACACTTGTATGAAATAAAAAACCAAACAATTTTAATACGCATTTAATTTGAGATACGCGGTGAAATTGCGTTTAGCTATGAGAACAATGTTCTCTAGGGAAAATAGTTTTGTTCTCCGAAAAGTTTGTCGCGTGAAACAATGATTATTATTTTCATACCATTTGCATTATCGTTCACGAATGATAAATAATAATAAAAACGGTGAAAAAAAAAGGCAGCAAGTGTTCAAGTGTAAAAATTAATAACAATAAAACGTTAAAAGAGACACACTATTGTATGTCGTGCGCGCCTTGTTATTCTTTCAGCACCGAATTTCAGCGCCAAGTATTGTGTACCTAAACATATATATATATATATATGTATTATATACACTTCAACGGAAACAATGTCGACTTCATTTCTTCGTCGCGAAAAACGGAGGTGGCGTCTTTTGCAGTTGTTGGCATAATATTACAATGCTAAATCCTAAGGAGTAATCGTCACACTTTACAGTCGATGTAACTATATAACCGGGTCGATGATGTTTATTATTATACGTTTACACGAATGCAACTTACATTTGAATATCTTCCGAAATAATATTCCCGTTTGCATAGAGAAGAAGATGCGGTGCGCGCGCGGTAAATTTAAATTCTTGCGTGTAGGAATTTTCATTAAGTCGGCAAAAAACTCGGCCGAACGGAATGAAAAGCAGAACGGAGGAGGAGGCGACGAAGAAAAATATCACCATCGCGTTCCACGAAGTAAAGATACGTTTATACTCAACGAGTCCTAAAGTATAAAAAATAAAAATATTGTAGGTGATTTCCAAGTAGGCGAACGAAAATTACGTTGTAATTAATAACAATAAGTATGTGTTCTACTGCTTGACAAATGACAATACACAAATTCTGCAAACTAAAAAATAATTCTTAAACGTGCCATTGGGTTGTATAAATATCAACCAACCGTTAGGACTACGACCGATATTCCTGGCTCATTTTAGTTGTAATAACCGGATTCATTATGGTGTAATTTGTTTACCCAATTCAAGCTGTATAGACTTTCTTTCAAAACTTTTCTTTTATCAAATATTGAAAATACATACTAGTCTATCGACGTAATAGGTACCTATTTGAGGTTTTAAGAAGAGAAAATGGTGCGGAGAGCAAAATGTATTTGTCACTAATTTCGAATAGAAAATTAAAAAAAGTGTGTTTATATGTTGACTGGACATGATTTATGATTTATGCGAAATATAGATACGTGTATCCATTAAAATATTTGTGTATTTTGTAAGAACACTTACATTTACTTAATAGTTTAATGATTGTAGAAATTATAAATGGGGTTTCAATAAATTGATTTTGGAGATGGATTTGATTTGATTTTCATAAGAACAGTACGATTTTGAACGTATAGGTAAGTTGTATTATTATTATTAATTTTCAGTAAAAGAAAAAAACAATACAAGCAAGTAACGAAAAAAAAAAAAAAAAACTGAAAAAAAAAATTTAATTTGTTTGTAAAAAGATGTGTAAAACGATTCTGAGCGTGGTCAGTCGTCTAGTATACGTCCAGGTAAAGTTTTTGAGAATTTCATAGTTCTATACTTAGCTCAAAACTTTTCAAAATTGCTCGAAACCTTTTTTATCGAACCTGTATCTTACTTATTTTAATATCGTGTAAAAATGTAATTTTATACAAATTATTAATGAACTTAATTAAATTTCCAAACTACACGATAACGAAAACGTAGAGGTTTGACAGTTATTGAACACTCTGTACAACACTAAAGCGTATAATTATTATTACAGGCGTCCACGATAGCTGAAAGTTGTAAACTTACACGAGTTTAAGTGTATTAAACGTACGGTAGAAACTTTACTTAAGTTTTCGTATTACGAATTTCAAAAAGAAAAACTTATAAAGGGATATTAATACTGTGAAACCCGTAAGTAAATTGTATGCCTTGTCGTTTACTCTCCGCAGACTCAACGAAGAGTTTTGTGAAAATAAAAACGTGTTTAGATTGTTATTGTATCATTCAAACTGCTGCGCTCCGACAACGATGATTAATTAACGATTGTTGCGATCACTTAAACGTTTTAGTAAAATAAAGGTTTTTCTCGTGCAATTTAGTAATTAGCAGTCCGACCCATAAAACTGTTCATACGAATTTAATGTATGTTTTAATCAAATTTTTTTTTTTGTAAATCACGTTTAGAATTTACGGATTGATACAGTATAATACAGTAGTTTGGTATTTAATTTGTTCTGGTTTCGATTTAGGTATAAAATATCTCACGCAAAGTGGGTACTACCGATGGTTTTTTCTTTTGGACTCTTGGACGATTTCGTTGAATTGGATTTATTATCTCTTTTATACATTGTGTTAGGTGCACAGTATACCGTATCATTGTTTATACATTCGAAGGAAAGTGGCAGTCCGTTTTCATAAAATATAATAGACACGTTGGGGGAGACTTATAACGATTTAACACACTCGGATATAATGTCAAGGAATAGGGCAAGTGGTCGGACGTCATTATTGGTGTATACTAGCGGAAGAGATGGCAATCGGGGGTGTCCTCAGCACATTTTCGCCTCAAATTTATACCTCAACCTTACAGTCTGTGATAAGTCCGGTCGAGTTCGTGTCAACTCCCTACTAAGTAATTGAAGTTGCTCGTTGACCCGTTTCTTTTCTCTCGTTCGTTGCATTCGGTTTCAGACCGAACGATTAATTTTGAAAGAATATATATATGTTTTTATTCGTAATATTAATATAGAGAAAACATCATCAGCGTCTTTTACGTAACAAACGCATAAAAGCGCTGCATATACTCGTACTTACAATAATCATCGTTACAGTATGTAACGTAATTAATTTTGAAAATAACCATCGAAATCACCCGAAAATTACACGTCCAACAACAAATAACCGAGTAAAGACGTTTAAACCACTTTTTAAATTGTTAATATTCTAAATATATATATATATCTAATACTTGAAACATTTGGTATATTTATTTAATTTTTAGGTTTAAAACTCAAAAAATGGAATACAACCGAAAATATAAAAAAACATTTTAATATCGTACGTAATAACAACTGTACGAAATTACCTCTGATCGGTGTGCAGTGTTTACGCCAAAACACTTAACGGTTCGTTATATCGAGCGTTGTGTACAAGTTTTACACTTTTGACGTAGCTAAAATGAATATTATAATAATGATTTTTTGTTCTTCAAATTTGCAATGAGATGTAAATAATTTTTTCGATAGAAAATTTAATTTTGATTTGTTAACAATAATACACGCTATAGTAACTCCAAAAATGAAAAGTTTCTAAAAAACTTAAATTTTTTTTTTTTTTTTTTGATATGGTGTGGTAATTTTTGTATTCGTTTGACAGTAATATGATTTTATAAAGTGTTAGAAATTTAGTTTATAGTTTAATACTTTATCACTATGTATAAACATATAAGCGAATAATTATTATAAATAGTAATTATAATCAATGGTAGTACTTACTATACTAAGTGAAAAATATTTTTTTCGTATCAGTTTGTGTAAAATAGAATAAAATAAAATCATCATCATACTAAGCCTTATTTGTATTGTGCAAATTTTATTGACATTGTTGTTAGGAACACCTTTTCTAAACGTTTTTTTTTTCACTCATAAATTAAGCTGACAAACGAATAAACATAATTTAGTAACCTTCACTCCAGTTATGCTTAAAAAACGTATATTTGTAAAAAGACAATCGTTTAAATCCTACATCGAATAAGGTATCGTTATAGTTTTCACGGCGCAAGATAGGCAATTAATGTGCGTTACGAGTTTGTTGTATTACATAATTTGTTTGATACCTATGTCTAATGATATTGAATTATATTATGAATACATTTTATAAATTAATGTTTATTATTACATACAGGCGTCAGGCGATAATTTTTTCAGTAGTTATTTAGTTTTTGTTGTATTTGAAATGTTCTATTAGGTACATTTGATAATTTTTGAAATTAAGTACCTATAAAGGACATGAAATGTTTGGCTTTTTATCAGATTTTTCATTTATACTATGATTAATGGGTACACCGATAGCTCGAGAAAATCTATTACAAAAGATTTTACATTACACTTTTAGTAGCCGTCTGGAATAGTTCATTAATCTTTTATTTATGTCATCTTTCAATCGCCTTGACAATGTCGCTTGGTATTCCAATAAAAATGAAATCGAAAGGGTGGATACAACAAAATAAATGGTAGTAAAAATAAAATAAAATCAATAATTGTTAAAAAGTAATTATTATAAAATACACAAGCTCAAAGTCCTAAAACATACGGGTTGCTTGATTAACTTACGCAGTTAATTACAAAAAATAGAAATTCGGTGTTTTAGACTTAATTTTTCGTAGGACCTAATTTTGAATTTGGGGTGCTAAAACCCCCCCTAGCATGATTTTAGTTTTAAATTTTTGTTGATAATAAAGATTCTAATACACAATTGTTATTCGTACCAAAGCGTGAGCATCAGTGGTTCAGTGGTAGAATGCTCGCCTGCCACGCGGGCGGCCCGGGTTCGATTCCCGGCTGATGCATGTAATTTTTGGTGATTTCTTTTTTTAATGCACAACCAGTTTCATTTTACCGCGAACATAACTTTTTTTTTTGGCAGCTTAATGGAGAACATTATAGTAAAATTGTTGTGTAAAATTCTAAGATGTCTTTTTTCAGTTTTTGTTCCGCATATACAAAATGAAGTAAGTTAACACTAATTGACTATAATATACGAGTAAATATAGGTAGCTGACGAAACTTCTCGAATGAACGATTTCTTAATGTTTTCAAAATTTTACTCTGATTTTTTGCT
>CM029359.1:6533775-6556885 GCA_017140985.1 Hormaphis cornu | reverse complement strand
TTTTTTTTTTTTTTTTTGTAGGTGACAATGACGGTTTACAATAATTATGAGACGACAAGTGATTAACGTATAGTTAAATCGTATTTTCGCGTGAGTTGTGTGATTTATTTTAGTCAAGTGCTCGAACGCGATTACCATAATTAAATCGTATTTTCACGAGTCGGTGATATATTTTTGTCGCGGTACAGTATACGCGGTTCAAACCGAGTTTAAAATATTACGCTAAACATGGTATTGTATAATTCGAGCTTTCAAACTTCAGTTATAAGCCAAAATTCGGAGGAAAAATCAACCATCACTGTACGTTTTCCCGCGAGCTCTACCTACTCATTGTTTTCATACTTCGTTTCAGTATTAATAGTAAATACCCACCATACGTAGGTACAACACAATCGTTTAGGAACAGTAGGTAATACATACTAGGTTTACTCTTAAAAAAAATAGAGTATATTATTATGTCGTACAAATAATGGAAAAATAACTTTTTTTCTCCCTCTTTCGTACAATACATCATCACATTTTTCAAAGTTTTTCACGTTTGACTTTCACTGGGAAATCAAATTATTTCTTTCATGGACAAACAAACTGTACCACCGCTTGATTTTAAATCACACGATTTCAATAATATTTTTACCTTTAAGTGTAGGCGTTTCTCTGAAATTTTCTGTAAGGCCAAAAAAAAAAAAAAAAATAATACAAGAAGAGTTGTAAAACAAATCGGATTACAGAAAGATGCTGTGTACTGATTATATATATAGATAAAATTAATAATGCATTATTTATACTTATATTGTTACTGAATTTGAGTTACAACTTTTGCGAGTGACAACCTACACACAACCGTAATTATTAGAAGCGATGAATACTAACATTTTCAAGTTTCCTCGTGTACACACATATCGTTTGTTTGGTGATTAATTATCATTATGTTCGTTTTGCAAACCGTGTGATAAAAATTTAGGTCGGTACTAACTCATGAAAAAAATTAAAAATCACCTTTACTATATTTGACGACGATCTTATGAAAATCTCATTTTCCAACTGTTTAATCAAAAAACCTACGAGACGCACGTACTTATGTTTTCAAAGTATCTTATAAATTATATTTTTGAAACTCTGGTACAACGTGTATTTTGAGCGTAAACTGTCGATTCGAAGAAAACGGAAATCGAGTTTCGATTTTCATATTACGTGTGGAATACGGCGTGTTCAATGTGTTTGGAAGTCGGGACTTAGCTAAATCCGTAGAGGAGAGTGTTATAATATAGGAAACGTCTTATAGTCACCAACTATTTACCAATTATTGATTGGTACACGGTGTTATATTATGTTAAATGTTCGTTAGATATGCCTCCACTGGAAATTTAGAGGTTCTACGTTTATTGAACACTCTGTATAATGTGTTTAACGCGTGTTCATTTTATCGGATACAAAATGGAAGTTTTTTTTCTTTTCCCCCGTCGCTATCGAATATAATATTACGGTTGTACGAGTCGTATAATAATAATATGTTTCGTAGTGTGAAATCGCGCACGGGCTCGGCACGGTCCTCTAAACAGAGATCGTTTTTCCCGGGACTATTTCGGCGAGTTACGGCGGCCGAGCTCGCCGAAAAGTCACGCGTGTTCGCAAGAGCAAAACAACGTCGTAAATTACACCTAACGATTTCGCGCGATTCCATTTTCAACGCGAAAACTGCGTAGAATAGAAATAGGTAGGTACGTCGTCTGCTCGAGAGCTCGAGATGATAACGTATAAAATGGAAGAACAAAAATATTACAGTCGCGAAAAACGCGTCCGAAATAAAAGATACGTGTAATTGCAGCGTTATTGTGCAGGACTATTGTAGGAGGAATGCGGTGACCACGGTGTCATACCAAACAAAAACGCTCGAATTGTTCACGTCTGCGAAGTAACAGTTTGTCGCTCTAAAAAATTTTCGACAATTTTCGTTACTTTTTCGAAACCAACTAGGTATTTTGTTACTTAGCTTGTTGCTTTAACGTATGGACGAGTTGAAAATAATATTTATTGCGTTTGCGACGAACGGAGGAGAAAAAACGTATAGGTAGGACGATCAAGATTTTCCATTATGCTTTTGCCGCTGATTTGCTCGGTAGATTGCCAATAATGGTTTGAACTGTTACAAGTGCGAGCGGCGGTTAAGAAATCCTCTAAAAACGACCGTTCGCTCTGATTTTTCGTTCTTCAATCGTGTGGTTTAATTTTAGTATTTACCCGTCTGCGATACCTACGGTCGCGGACTAAACTTACCGTGTATAATACGTTAAGTCTGTATACCGTGGACTCGGTATTAAGTCAACGGGAAACGCGGTAATCCACGAGTCCGTCGACAGGTCAATATTATTTAGGGCTCCAGTTTAATGATATATATATATATATAAGTCCTCTCACCAGTTGGTCACGCCACTCCGAATTTCGCAACGACTTACCCCGTGGACGTGCAGATAAACATGTCAACGTTAAGTGGCCCATTTGTTCGAGTATTTCGTTTCCTCCGATCGTGCGTCATTTTAAACACCGCGGTGGTTGTTACACAGGGTGTCGCCGTTATTGAACCTGAAGTGCGGTGATGAGGGTTGTCGAGGTTAATTTTTAAGACGGCCTACCAACATCTCCAGAGACGGAAAAATTTTTTTGTACCATCACATTTTTGGTTGAAATCAATGGAGGAAGACAAAAGAAGATGTGGATGGAAACAATTGGAAAAGATATGAGGGTTGTTAATGTGAGCGGAGGGATAGGACGAGGGTGGCCGACCCCAAATAGTTGGGAGAAAGGCGAGGACGAAGAAGACTTTATATATAAATTTGATATGGAAGACTTCGGGGTTGCATTCATTGTGCATTAGGGTTTTAAAAGATGCTCGTGGAGGAGTCACAGATTTTCAAAGTTCCATAAAATTCCTTTTGTTGTTTTATGTTGGCAGTAAAATTAAACACAACATCGTTGTAAAATCAATATACATTCTTTGCTACGCTCAGAATTTATAAGAACTCGAGGAGTAAAATATTTAACTAAGCGTGTAATTTGTGTAAAGCGAAACCGTTCGGTTGCTCAGATGTTTGTGTGTTTATTTGTGTTATGTGTTGAGCGTATTACGTATTACGTTTTTGTGACCGAAACTAGAACGACGCGAGAACACAAGAAAAATACAAAGCAGCAATGTACGTTTTCGTTTCAGGTGTTATAGGTAAATAAAAGGTATTAAGATGTTAAGTGTTGGGCATTAAGTGTCTAAACGCATTAACCTATTTTATGGTATTAAAATACATAGGGATGTAGATTTATCTTTTAAATGTCTAATAAATTTAGGTATTTAACATTTACTCTGACGACTGAGCCTCGAATATTTTAACGGTACTCAGAGACTTCTGGACTTTTTATACTTTATAACCCAAGTATTAAAATATTGTTAAGCTAGGTATAGCATATTATGATGACGTTTAGACCCTCGTAGATGTAGGATAAATAAAAAAAAATACCTATTCATAAATAATTAAAAATATTAATTGCTAACAATACCTAGGCTGTATTATTGTAAGAAGTGAAACGTGCGGTCTATAATAAAAAAAGAAAAAATATTAAGTTATTTTACTTAATCGTTTGTTTGAAAAATAAATTCTCATTCTCTGTGATATTATACATATCTTAGCAGCAGGGGTTTATGCGGAATGGTAGGAGCAACTTTGAGAAACGTAAAAAAATCTTAATTTTTTTTACGAAATAGATATTTTGTGGACTATAAAAAAGAAAAATTCCGGGTGTGCAGAGATGGTCGAAAACCATTAAAAATAGCGAATTAATCGGAAATTACGTGTCTTAGATTCTAAAAAATGATCTGTAGTTGCGTTTATTTTATGATTTATATGCACGGAAAAAACTTCAGAATTGCGATCTTTTCTATGATTTAACAACATTGATAATTTCACGTACGCATAAACCATTGCAATATTATTGAATTTTCCTATTTGTAAATGTATGTAGTGTGTCATAATATAAATCGATTTCGTTTGATAAACACGTCTCCTCTATTCCAATTTAAAGCGATTTCCGTCACTAAATTACAACATTATTCCGTGTACTTTGAATATGGATTTAGAACGAATTAACGAAATAAGATTTGTTCTTTGGTGTATTTTGCAAACGTGATGATTGTGATAAAATGCGTGGTACAAAATAATGCGTTTAAAAGTGTTTATTATGAAACTGTTTGTCAAATTTTATTCAAATAAATCTGTCACTTGGAGTATTTTGGTGTGCCTAAAAAACTTATAGAAATATTGACAAAACTTAAAATACCAAACCTTAGAAGTTAATAACCTTAAATATTGCTGTGTCTTATTTGCCTTATACAAACAAATAAGTATTATAATACTATAAATTGTACAACGCGCTTATTCACCTATATTAGTGTTACTGTAATAGTTAATTTTCTAAATTAAATACCTAAATAAAACAAGTTCCCAAAAAAATTGGTAACTAGTTTCAATTAGATACCACGGGTTAGTCACGTTATGTTACCACTAGGCCCACTTGCACACAAATAATAGACTATAATAATATGGTACATCAACATTTTATTTGTTAGTTAAAAGTTGTTATTTTTTGTGGTTATTTGTGTAGTATAATTTTTAGTGAATTATTTTTTAGAACTATTGAGTATTGTCTATAAAAAAAAAACCAACATGTTAATTGCGTTAAATTATTTTTTATGTAAATTGCATTAAAATATAGTTTTCGTACAAACAATTCGTTTACAAAACAACATATAGCTATTTTACTTTTTACTCATGAATTCTATTTACCTAAAAATAACCTTTTCTCGTTTAATGTATATGTTTCATTTCCAACTATTCTGCAAGGTTGTTATCGTGTTCATTTTTAAGTTAATGATAGGTAAGTAAAAAAAAAAAAAAAAAAATTGGGGCTACTAGGTATTTCAATATGATTTGTAACTTAAACAACATTAACAAGTTTTCTTAGTGTAAACCGACACGTTTATATTAAAAAGTTGTTCTCTAAGAAAACAAATAAAATGTCAAAATTACATTCTTGCTGTTCAATATCCGTCCCTCTAATACTCCATTTATCTATCTATCTATCGATATCTGTGTATAATGTCTATAGATAATAATAAATATTTGAGTTATGTATAAAATATGAGAGGCAGATAGAGATGCCAAATAGCTAGTGCTCCACTGCAACGAAAATTGTACCCATATTTGTTTAACAATCAACGTCTAGAAAATGGTTTTGTTATTTACTTGGTAATTTTACGGACAGGTAGATAGAATTACTATATGTTTTTGATCCGCATTCGTTTGACCCTCGTCAAAAAAACCGGAAGACACTGGGTTCCATCAGTTCTCACTGACACTTTTAAGCAAATCGGTACTTTTGCGTTTGAACAGAGGGCCGATTCTTGAAATCGTTCTACCATTTATCTCGCTGTTGTTTGTCTTACGAATTTAAAAATAAGATATTCTGGAAACGTTTATAAATATCTACAACTTAAGTTGCACGAAAACCTTTCTACTGTTTGAGTACCAAGATGACGAAAATTACATCAAACAATCATTGTTTCACATACACACGAATCACAATGCACATGCTAATACAATCATAATAATAATGTTTTAAAACGAAATATTGTTTTAAAATTATATATTAAACAATGTTTGTAAACGATAGTAGTTTCTGATGTAAGAAAAAATAAAAAAACTTGGTATTACTAAATAAGGTACTACTTATACAAATATCGTACTTCTTTTTGTGTAGAAAAATGAGCGGTATTGTATACCATTGAAATTTTAGGAAGGTGTCTTAGGAAATTGTGTGGTTTGGGCAAATAATGAATTTCTATAAAATAAATAATAGTATTAAAATCCATTTTAATGTTTTAAATTGTCTTTAGATTAAAATATAACCATTTGTATTGTATATTATGTACCTATTTTCAAGAAATTGTAATCGTCTCTTGCGTTAACCGCAATCGATTTTAATTTTGTCAATGAATTTAGAGAAATAATAAAAAAAAAAAAGTATAAATCAGAGTCAAAGTAATATAAAAACGTAAATTAATTCATTTATAACGTTTATATTTCGTTGCAAAAGAAGATTTTAAAATAAATCATTGGAAATTCCTGTGCGCTTTAGTTATTGTTATGTTATAATTTTAAAAATTATTTTTGTATTTATAAGAGATATACGACTATTGTTGTATCATTGTTTTTGGCATTTTTTATGAGCGGGTTATTGAAACTTTCGACTTTTAAATGATAGAATAAAAAATCGTTATAATAACAATGATCACATATCATGTTAAACAATGTGAACGTACTTTAATAACACTAATTTAATTTGCAATAACTGTAGGATGTAATGGGCATTTTAAATGTTCCGATAAACTATGATTGCCGAATTTTTATTGTACTTTTATTTTCCAGTAAAAACTTTATTAATAATAAAGATAATAATAATATGATTGTTGTTGGTTTGATAGTTGCATGGCGTTCATTTATAAATGTTATTTTCGGATTTTAGCGTAGTTTTTAAATTACCTATTGTTAGTTTTTAATTATCATTAACGTCTCTCGACTGACGTCCATTTTTATCTTGATGAATGAAGATTTTCCCTAAAAAGTTTATTCACGTCCGTGTAAATATTTTAGTTAGTTTGCATATATATATATATATAAATTTATACATATATTATAGCTAAAATATGTATATCATTTGCAAATTTTAGATAAGTGGTCGTTTATAGTATTATAAAAATTATAAGTACCTTTATAAACTTAAAATAAACAATTCGTAAGTTTGAGAACGTTAATGTTTTTTTTTTTTTAATGCTGCAGTTAATTAAGTTAAATTAATTGTTTAAACTAGTCGTTAAAAGTTGATTAAAATGTCAAGATTCATCAGGCATATTAAGTTAAAATTTAATTTATCAAAGAATATTTACTTAAGAGAAAGATTTTATCTTCTAAAAACGTTTCAATGTTTATTAGCATTTTAATTGTTTTTAATATTTTTTCAAAACATCGGTATTATAAAATAGGCACCCGTTAATGAATGGTAAATTTGTGTTTACACACATATTGTATTATTCAATTTGGTATAATCAGAAAATCGTTTGTATTGTTTTATAACTATTTGAAACTTACATTCACCGGTTTTTCTTCATACAAAATGTTACATGAAAAAATTTTAAACGTAACCAATTAAATCATTTTTTTTTTTTTTTTTTTTGTTATAGGTAAGTGAAAAGACCAGAAAATAATTTAAGAATTTACCAAACTCGACGTTACTCCTGCATTAGAGGACCGATTTAATCGTCTTGGAAGATAAGTATTTGAATACGGATTTCAGTTGCAGAATAATGTTATTAAATCGGTGTTTTTCCGAAAAAATAGACGCTATGAATTATAATATAACGTGTAAGCTTAAAATCTAAGACTTATTATCATTATTATTTATTTGTTTAATTACTTCCTCTACTCTTATCAGTTCTGCCTTATGCCAATCTACTTAATTCTTCAACTTAGCCGCTACTGCTCTCCAAGTCCAGGATCAAAAAGTAGTGAAGCGTGTTGGCCTTCACATTTTAGGTTCGGATCGGGTAAAATTAATTCGATAGCAGTATCATTTTAACGCGACCATTAATAATTTCGGGCGAATAAAAACCGCGTGGGTGAAAAGTGAAAACGGATCTAGAAAAAGTCGTACGATGAAAAATTCTTCAGCTTGGTAAAGCACAGTGTTTACAACGATTGGCGAGCGAGGGGTTGTTTTTTTTTTTATCGATACGGCCAAATAGAAAACCGTTCAAGGTTTTACGATGTTTTTTTTAGGAAAAACTTTTTTTTCGTTTCGCGGTGTTTGTTTTGCCTTTGCGATCGAATGATGGCACCACGATTTCATCGATGGAATCCGAAGTAACCGTTCATCCACTTCAATACACTTTGCGCAGGTATTGTTCGGCGTGGCGAACAAGTCGGTGGTAATGACTTCCAGCACTCGCTCGCCCCTCCCCCCCTCTTAGTCTCGTCGAGGTGATAAATAACCTCTCGTCGCGGACTTACACGCGATCGTTTTCATCCGAATTTGCATCGGTGTTTTATCATTAATTATTTGGTCCGAGCTCGCACTGCAGAAGTTCACGCTTCGCAGTGTACCTACTGTCTCCTGAAAATACGACACTGCCATTATTGTGTTTGGACGCGCGTGGCGAGCGTTTGAACGGCGAACGTAGGACACATCTCGGGGTTTTCTATCGATTTCACGGGCTGGTCGAGATAAACAGACAAAATGTCGAAATATTTCAACATCGTGTATCGGACATAATCGGTCCGGTAAAGTTATACCAATCTTTTCGCAGGACACTCTTCTTCTGTTTAACGCTATATATATATATACTGTCACGATCATTTCGCGGTCGAAAATGGCAAACACATTTCGTTTTCGGCAGATTAGCACATTGCTGTGAACGTAATTGACTTAGGTTTGGTTGGAAAGTAAAAAATATGTTACACATGCGGTCGACAAAAACGTAGAACGGTGCCGATAAAATTAGTTGTGAAATTAGGCATGCGATAGAAACCGAAAAAAAAACGAAAAAGTTTGAGAATTTCATACAAATTTGCTATAGACGTGTAAAAATTTCTGTTGGTTTGAACTATTTTTGAAAAAGTTATTGCCAAACGAATACAAAAACAACAGTGCATCAATATCTAATAACAGAAAAAATTAACAAAATGTCAAAATTATACGCACAACAGAATATATAAAATAGGTAATGTGTTGTAAAACTACATTTAATGAAATCTGTAACAAATTGGTTGTTGAAGTTAAACAAAAGTTTTGTTTAAGCGATTGAAATCGTTCGAAATTTGTACATGACGTTAGTTGAATTCTAATCCGTTCCAATAATTCGTTTAAATCGAAATAAATGTAAACAGTTTTCTTATGTCAGTTTTATGTTGATTTTAAGTGATTTTGAAAAATTTTGGTTATTGCGTCATTTTTAACTTTGAACCATAACTTAGAGAACATAAATAAAATAAAATAAAATACCCCGTCAGCCCAATTACGAGTATATCTATCTTTAGAGATATTATACGCGTTAAGTTTGGGGCAGGTAATTATTATTGTACCACTCAAAAAGTGTTACCGGACAAAAAAAAATATCATCGCGTAGTGTAAATAATAATTGTAATTTGCTCTGAATCTAAAGCCATAAACGATGGAGTATCGTTGCAAATTCAACGTCTACATTCTAACAATTTCAGTATGCAGAACTCGAAATACTATTCTATAACAATATAAATTAAATATTCCTGTTCAAAAATCTGATCGGGAACTAAAAAAAATATATTTTCTATACCTAATATTAACTTTTACGTAATTTCGACAGTGCGCCCAGGTTAATAATAAAAGTATAAATAAACCACGATTTTTACTTACGTAATTAAAAACTGTGCTTCATAATAATTATTATACTTTTATTATTATCTTGGGTGGCAAAACTACTGAATATATATTATTAACAAATACACTTTGTATAATCCGTCCGTTGGCGTTATCTTTTGTTTTTTTTTTGCTCGTTAATTAATTTCATGCAAAACGATTATTTCTCCATTGCCCTATAATATAACCGAAGATGGAGGTCTCTCTGTTCTCCTCATTCACATTGTGCCACTCGAATATAGATGTGAGTATGAACCGTAGCCATAAGATCTAGAGTTAATCAGTATAGTTAAAAATACATCTTTACATAAAAATGTAAAGTTAAATGTTAAATCTAATATAATTTTGTTCTCTGTGACCGTATTGCAAATGTGATTTAAATTTTACTCTTGTTTTCGGCACGAGTAATCATTTTGGCTGTCGGACATTGTCGATTATGCATGCTGTACGAGAAAGTCCCTTTTTAGATTCTGAGCGTAGCGAAGACGCTATTAATTTTACAATGATGCGTGTTTTTTCAAATTTTATTTTTGTGTCTGTGTCACGCACGGGTCCTAAGAAATTGCTTCGATCTTAACGGTCTTATAAGTTATACCTAAAAACCAAAAAAAAATACTTAAAAAAAAAAAAAAAACGGTGAAAAGTACCTACGCAGAATGAATTACGACAAAATCGATTTAGTTTTATGGTCATTACTTCGGTAATATTGGTTTCTCTGACGTAAAACCTTAAAAAAAATGTTATATGGATAGTATACCGATTCGATTTCAAAATATTTCCAAAATTTTTGAGCCAATTTATAGAACTTTGAATTTTCGAAATTTCCATTTTTTTTGTGGTCTGTCTTTAATCAAAAGTTTGATTTTGAATAAAAACTTTGAAATTTTAATACAAGGTTGGAAATACGTAGTTGAATATGTGACTAATATTTTTTGAAAATTGCACCAGGCAAAAATACCCGACCAGTATTTTCGAAATGCCTATAAAATATATATCGATAAAACGGAATTATTTTGCTATAAGGCGTCACAATGTTTTATTAATTTTGTAATTGCGGGTTTGATTTCTCTTAATATTTGAAAACTCTTTTGCGATTTATTTGTTTATTTTTTTTTTCACATAAAAATCTTAAAGTTAATATTTGACCTAGTTCGCTTTGTCCTATCGAGCAGTGATTTCGTTTAGAATCTTATCGTTAGGCATCAAAATACTGTGTGGTACAATTAAAGAGTTCATATTATTTATTATATATTATTGAGCAATTAAAAGATTTACACGCGTTTGTTGCAGTTTTTCGTAAAATTCAGAAATACAGAAATATTCAATGTTACAATTCTATAATTATACTTAGGAATAACTATAAAAAATATTTTTTGATTAATGTTTTTATAGATATTGTATAAAAAGTTAATGAGATTTAATTTTGAACATTTTTGTTGATTCATCATATATTTAATAAATACTCGTACATCTTGTCTGGTAACTACAATTAGCCACCTATTTCTTTATGAAATTGCTATTCTCTTATCCTAATTAGATATTAATTATTATTTATAAGAGTTAATTATACTGTTGTCGTTAAAGGTTCAACACAGAAATAATAATTTATTGTTGTTTTTTACTTTTATAAGTTATAAAATCATAAAAAATCCAACACACAACGTTAGATTTAAAGCTAGAATATTTCATTTCTAAATCAAATTCATAGTTATATTGTTTACCGTTACTTTAGATTCTTTGCATTGTTGTTGTTTTTTTTATTGTCACTAGAAAAAAATTCAAACATTTTTTCTATGTTTAGTTTTCGTTTTTTGCATTGAATTCAACTCGAAATAAAATAAAATGTCTCTGTGCATAAATTTCGTGGACTATTTTTCTTTTATAAATACATGGTGTTATGATTGTATTGTATTCATGTAAAAAATATACAGAAACTGCAAAACAGTGCAAAAATTCAATATAATCCAGCGAAAAGGCCACAATCACCCTGTACCAACGGTTTTTTTTATTATTATATTTTCTATTTCCATTCGCATCCTTCCTTCCTTTTCGTTTTCGTTCATCCCGGTTCACTACCTCTTTTGTAAAAACGTATTCTTTTGTAACGCGTTTGCCACCCCAGAGTAACTGTTTCATTAATTTCACCTCTAATCGACAGCACGACTCGCAGTCACCTCGGTCGATTTAAATTATATATTTCGGCTAGAGATAAAGTTGAGAGAGTGAGAGTGTTTTTCGTTCTGGATTAAAAACACGGGGAAAATGCGTTTTTAATTATAAAAGTTACATTGCAAATACTATGATAACAACTATAAAACGTTGATCACTTTTCGAACCGTTTATATCTTGAGCGTTTCATTCAAACTTAACAGCTAATGTCGACCTTATAAAAAAAAAGTATAAAAAATAATTAAAAAGTTCACTTCTTATACAAAAACACGTTTTACAAAAAGCGAAAAATAGAAATTTTCTTCAGTGAGTTAACTGATCCAGTTTTCTTGTAATAAACGTTTTAAATTTTAAAAATTTTAATCCTTCAGATGTGCAGATGAGCAGTTCAACTTAGAAAGTTTTTATATTTTTAAAAAATTTTGTTTAGCAATGGCGTATAGATTAATTTAAGTTACGAGAATCTAACTTAACATTATATGTTTTATAAACAAAAGTATGAGCGAAAATTGACAAATCAAAACATTTTTAAAGTTTAAAATTTCCTAAAAAATGTAAAAATCGATTGCATTTTACCCTTCCTAATGATAATTAAAAATGTCGATTCTTTGGGAGAACTTTTTAGCTTTTAGATTAAAATAAGAGTTATTTAGATTATAATGAGTAAATTTTTAAAAAAAGATTAAATAAAAGACCGTTTAGGGTCATTTATCTATATTTAAAGGTGTTTTATCTACAGATCGGTGCAACTTTACTATCCAAAAGGTAGATTTCAGAAAAAACAAAAAAAACTGTAAAACTTGTAAAATCAGTATATTTCTCGCTCGCGGCTCAGAATATAATTGAAAATTGACAACCATTATAATTGAAGGACTTGCTGTAATAACCAGATAATTTTATTTTTTTTCAAGAATTTACACGTCCAAGCCACTATATTATTGAAAAAACTATTTTTTTATTTTATTTTTTGTGGAAAAACTAGGTGAATCCTATTTTTAATATCAAAGTTATGATAAATAAAGTTTATATATTGTATGCATCTAAATACGAACAAAAATTTAAAAAATTGCTGCCCTGAACAATTTCAAAAAGTGGAATTATCCGGTTGTAATAATATTACTATCACAACGAAAAAGTATGTATGAAATTAAAATATGTAAATATATCTTTGAAAAGGGTTTTCAACGTTCACACAGTTTTTATTTAATTTTAAAATACTGTGATTTACCATTGTGTTTCATGCAATATCGTATTGACACCTGACACTTTTAAGTTTTAACCCTTCACAAGATTCATTTTAGAAGGTATTGTTGTCATGTTTTTGTATCGTAAAAACACTTATTGCAAAATGTCAATCGATGTCAAATCCAAAAACGTTCAATAATACTCACTTTATAGTATACTTTCACTATCGTGTTTTTGTGATCTTGCACAGAAAAATATCCCTTGTGAAAATCGAATATTAAATAAGTAAAAAAATATTGAATGTATTCATAGGGTTCTAACGTGCTAGAAATTTGGTGTTTAACCGATGTTGTAATCAAAGTAAAATTAATTTTGGAAACATTTTATAAGTAAAAATATGATTAATTTTTCATTCTTATGGTAAATGTATTATTAGAACATGATTTGAAATCAACGATTAGGTTTTGAATTTTGTTTTACCATTATAAGATCTGATTGTTTAGTTAAAAGCTTAATGTTTTGTTTTTGCCATTTAAATGAAATGATTACACAACGCAATATAAAAAAAAAAAGTTATTTTTACGACACCGAAAGCTTTGTTTGTCGAGTTAGTTCTAAAAATGTTTGTTGGCGTAAAACGTTTAAAACTGGATTGAGTTCTAAAAATACGTACATTTTGAATATCCAAATAATCAATTTTGGACGGTCTAGATTTAAATTTTAAAAACATATTCAGATATGTAATTTTTGGAAAAGTTTAGAAAAACCGGAATAATCCGGATTAGGATTATATATTAGGTCTTATATTCGTCACTACCTAATCTTTATCGGTTCTCGTTTCAGTTTTACCCTATATTATACGGCAATTTTAATCTTTAGAACATTACGATGGTCGGTCGAATCGAACGGAATGAATGCGTAAACTAATATGAGAGATTAGCGATTTTCGCTTCAGAAAATTATTTCAAATTTATTTTATCTAAATTTTGAACGTGGTCCAACCACGAAATTGGTTTTTCGGCTGTACTATTTTCTCAACGTGGACCACTTAAAATTTCCGCGGGTCGACCACCATCGATCGGTCGTCCGCGCACAATGCCATTTCGTACGCCAAGTCACGAGCTTACAGATTGCATTGTGTCCGCTGAGATTCATTTACAGTGTTCATTTGTCGAACTTCACAGAAAGGCCACGGGGAAGCGAGACCGAAGGTACAGGGTGATCGTTATTTTTTTTTTTTTGTTTAACTCGTTCGTTTATCGTTGTCCATTAAACCTCATACTATACGGACGAGAGACACGAAATAATATGTCGCGCGAACGACGAAATGAGAATGGCGAAAATTGAAGGACATTTGTTGTTGCCGTTTTTCGTCTGAAAGTTGTTTGAATCAACTGACATTCTTACACGAAATCAAAGTATCTAGGTAATGTAACAAAACAACACAAAAATAAACGGTTTCGATTTGTCGATTTTTGTGAAAATTATTAAGTATCAAACTGTTTGGTGGCACTTGAAATCAGTTGAATGCAAAAAAAAAAAAAATTTTTTTACAACAGATTTATTGAATGAAACTGTGTTGTTTAAATTTTTTTTTATTTGACCAAAAAAAAGTTATCTATGCATAGTTGTTTTTCAAAAATAAAATTATCAAAACGAATGTGTTCAAATTCAAACAGGACGTGATATTTTATCATAATATACTTAGATGCAAAGCACTAAATGAGTATTGTATCAAATTTTGTTTTGATCACTCACTAAGTATACTAAATTATCAAGATCGGTGTACGTTTAGATTTATTACCGAAAAACGGCAGACTAAAAATTACTTTTGCTATAGCAATAACATCTGTTTTTTTCCCTTCATAGCCAGTAAAGTAAATACGCCGAATAAGTAAATTATTAAAATATTTACGTGTATTATTAATAAATTTTTTTTTCGACTGAATGTTTTGTGTTCTATTTTTTACTCGATTTTTATGGGACTGTAACACTCACGTTTAACGTAACAGGTGGTCTTTAGGCCTATAAACTTTTTTATCGCAAGTTAACCACTCCCGCCGATGGCTTCAATCATCGCCGAGCTGCCACATCTTGTTCGTACCTATAAAAAGGAGACGCAAAGTACAAAATTAAAAGTTTTTTGAACCATATTAAATCAATTAATAACATAGTTCTTTTAATCGAACGCTATTTTTCGTGGAAATTGGTAAAAATCAATAAACATTGTACTCACAGTAATTATACAGTTAGTTTTAGATGACGAAAAATTCATAATTCTGTGTTTATTGCCATTTTTGATACAAATTTTTACAACAATCGTATATAACCACGAAGAATACAGGTTTAAGTATTGTAAAATATATCGTTTGCGTTCATATTTTCCATTGAGTAATTTGTAACGCGAGTGCATATTTTACGAAATGTTGATTACCGAACAAAAACTTAAAATGGGAGGTCTGAGTACAAAACTTTGATAACTACTTAATCTCGGGGTCCGAAGACATACGAGTGCTTGAAAACTGGAATAGACATTTGTGAATTATACATATCTAAAAATCCATGAAAATTATATGGAAAACTTTGTTCTCATTTTAACTCTGTTAAGTGTTACTTAATTTAAAGTGTATACCTACTTATATATTACCGTCCGGGTTCCATATACAAAAGATTAATACCTTAAGGGAATCTCTTTTTGATCTAGCGAAGCGATAAGGATTCTAAAAACTGATTGTACCCTACTTTTACTTCACAATTTAGATTTTTTTGTCTTAAATTTTCTAAAATTTTTTTTTTTGATTCATGAAAATTTTGGGGTTCATCTTGGAAAAAACGATCGAAAGGAGACTTTTTTGTCAATTCAAATCAGTTTTCAGTATCACTGGATCGATCGCGGTACGTTGAAAATAAAAACCGCCTAAATATTCCCTTATAATTTGCATAGTTCCGTGTGATGGACAGAGAAAAACAATCGACACTTTCAATTCCCTTTTGATGCCGTTTACCTCACTTGTTTTTTTGTTGCGAAATTTAGAAAAACAAGTAAAAGTGTCGACAGGCGATTTACGTTTGTGGATTTAAAATTTTTGCAAATTATACTGTTGTGAAAACGGAATACAGATGAAATTATATATCATAAGCCCAGAGATTCGTGAACGTGCTCGCACCGACGACGAGTTTGTTTTCGTTTGGCGACATTTATCTCGGTCAGTTTGTTAGATTCGGTCAATTCGTCAGTTTTGTTTTATTGAAAAAAAAAAAAACAAAAACATTCGAAGTACTAAAACTAATGCAACGAAAGTACCGATGGCGGCGGCGGCGGCGATCATAACGTGACGAGGAGATGACGGATCGGTAATTAAAATTAATTGTGTTGATTTATTTTCGACGTTCGCGTGTTGATTAATCGCCGAGCAACACGAGAACGGCGATTATTAATAACGACCGTAATTTAGCCAACCTCTCTATAGTGAACGCAAATCGTTTTGTGGCGGAGGTCGCGGCGGCGTATGGCACCGACTCGTGCGATTTGATCCGTTGTTTTTGCAAAACGGATTTTTGTTTCGGTGACGTGAAAACGCCGTGATTTTAAAATTCGAGTTCGTACGAATCAATAGTGGATGCAACCATTTTTCGTATGTAGGACGCGACAAAAGTTCATCAACGGATGCAGGAAAAAATGTTTGTTGAATAAAAACCATAAAAACTCGATTGGATTTCTGTAAAATCTAATTGAATTGTTTACAATTTCACCGTATTAAATGTCATATTTCCCAAGAACAATATCCATTCGTCTTGGAACTTATGATTTAAATACTAATTTTCCACGGTATTTATTCAAATTCGTAAAGAAAATTTGAAAGTACTTTATACTCCGGGGGGTGAAGGGGGGTAATTAAACTCCCAAAACTCCATGTGTTCGCTGAATAGACGATAGCTTATGGCGTTTGATTTAATTCAAAATAACTTTAGATATTAAACAGTTATTGTTTGTTTTAACTACTCTTTTAATTTAGAGATATTTTTTCTTTAGATTGTTTAGATGTAAATAAAACGTTAGATTTTGACAAAATTTAAAACTATTAGGTCGTGTTGATGATAACAACAATAATAATAATAATTTTAGGTTGTGCAAATGTTACGCTACCGTATGCCACCACAAAGTAAATGGATTCGTTCTCGTAATCGTGAATCATCTTAAATTTTGTTTTCGTTTTTTTATTTTCTGTTGCCAACAGTTCATATTTGAGGACTCGCATTAAAATGAACGGAAAGTGTTTGATGGGTAATAGTATATTATAAAATAATATAAAATAATATAACTATAAAATAGTATTTTTTTGAAAGCATTCGCTCTTGTTGTATATTTTTTGTTTAAAAACTTTTAAGAACCACAGTGAAGGCGGTAACAATAATAAATAAATATAACTATATGTTCAAAAAAATGCGTGTAGCTTATGGTTCTTATAATAATTCGAGTTGACAGAATGTTCGTGATTTACACATTATTTTAGTGGAATAGCAACAAAAACAACCATTGTGTAAATCGAGTTTCGGTTTGAACATTTTTGTGGGTGTTGCGATTTACGGTATTTTAACAAATAGAAAAACCGCGTGTAAAGCCGGTTCAAGTAGAGCGTGACGAAAGTACGTTCACATCAAAGTATTTGTTTTTTTGTTTGCTTTTTTGTTTGGGTCACTGTTGTAGTTCATTGTACGTTTTCAGTAGAAACAATATTGGATATAGCTTACGAAGTAAATTGTGACGTTATTTATAATACATTGCAGTAACGTGTTTTATTTAAAATGTTTTTTACAAAACTGTTATTGGTAAACATTAGGGAGTGTTTTCTCATCGTCTGGTACGTTAGATTAGATATGTGTGGATTCGTTGATTATTCGAAAAATAAAAATATCCTTTCGTTACAATATTTTTTTTTTTATTATTATTAGATAATAATAAATATACCAATAATGTTATGTTAATGTGAAAAAAAAAGTAGATTTCTTGATTGCTATGTTTCGGCTGAACGTGAACATTCAATACGGAATGAGATAACAGCTTGAATCATCCGGTATAATACCATCGAAGGTGTCAGTGTTATTCTTTATGGTGCAAAATGTAGATACGGTATACCATGCCACCGTGCAATGTGGATCAGCGAGAAATTTAATTTACTCATAAATCACTCAGTCAATTTTGAAAACAATTTGACGAAGAAATACTTCGAAAATGAAGCTATACTTTTCCAAAAAAGGAATTTAAATTAGTTTGGTCAAAACCACATATATTCGTATCAACTACCGCGTAACATTATATGAATCACCGATAACTTTAAACTTAATTTTCTCAATAACTATTCGGTCGGTGTCGAAAAAAAAAAAAAAAAAAAATTAAGCACAACTTCGAGTTTGTAGAATTTTCTCCCCCAAAAATGGAACTCAAATTAGTTTAACCGTTTTTGTTGTGTGGTATCTACGAATTTTGTCCATACGTACATAAACAGTATACGCAATGTACGTACATTTTTCAACGGGGTGGTGGTTTTTGAGATCAGTGAAAAACCAAAACATTTTCAAGAATTCCCGCGACATTGAATCGAATACAACTGGTAAATTTTTTTCTTTTAAAATGCTGTAAAACAGTAACAAAAATAGTTATGACATGATGTATGTAGGACCTACATAGTACCTACATTGTAGGTATATTTGATAAGATTATTTTGTTGAAATCACAGATAAAAATCGTGGTATAGCTGTGTTCAAAATAGATAAGTATTCATGGCAATTGTATTATTCGTAGATAAATGTGAAAAATAAATCATTATAACTATAACGTTTTTATAATTATTATTTGAATGCGTTATTTTTTAAAATATTTTATAAGAAATATTATTTAATTTTTTTTTTTTTTGATCATTTGAAATGATTAATATTCATACAAGTGTTACATTTTTGGTAAAAACATAGAGATAAAAGTAGTATTTTTTAAAAATATTTTTGTTGTTTTCGACTCTTTTGAACCTATAAAGTGTGAAAACTTTTTAAAATGTTTCAACAGTTACTAGTTAAGTTGATTGCAGTTATTACGTTACACAACTCAGAGAAAAATAGTTAAAATGAATAATAGTTTTGTACCTGTAGAGCGTATACACTATACACAATATAGTATACAATGTACATACCATTTTACAAACAATGTACTGTTTAGAAGTTTTTAATAATTTTATTAGCAAAGTTTTAGCTACGTTGAAATAACGACTGTTAGTTTTTATTGCTCTATTATTCATTTTGATAGCTATTCTGTACAATAATATTATACAAACTGAGGATTAAATAATAAAAAAAAAAAAGGTAGCATTAAAAGTAAGAAAAAAGAACTGATATTATTATAATTGATTTTATAATCATTTACAATTTTTTCATTCTTATTGTTTTCAAACTATTAGTCGTCAAATACAGAGAGTAACGATTGATTATACCAATTGATATTGGAAATTAATTTTTGGCGTGAGTTTTTAGTTTTTCTTAAAAAAAAAAAAACAAATTTTAGTTACGATAATTTTCTCCAATTTTATCTTCGATGTTTTATACTCAATTCGTATGTGTAACATTAAAGTTTGCCCAATAATACACGAATGCATATTATCATACGTATAATATAGTGTCAAAATCAAAATTTTAATTATGAAAATGTACAGTTATTACCTTAGTAGGTAAGTATATATTTTTAAATAATTTGTATCACATTTTACAACTTACGGTTTTTGAAACGAAAAAAAATGTATTCTGATTTCAAATTTTGGTGTTCACCAGTAAATGATGGCAATTATTGTAGTAATATAAGTGTTAACTTTCGAAACGTATCAAGCAATTAACTCATTAGTGGCCAGAGCGGTACGTAATTGATCGTTAACATTTATGATTTACACTGTTGAAAATTTTGATTGATAAACAAATTAATTAGTTAATTAGGTTGAATTTGGATTATTCAAAGACCACAATTTTTTAAAAATATGTTGAGCAACGAAGTAATGAGATTAAATATAACGTATTTACTGTACATACATACACAATAAATATTTAATTTGTATGCTAATATATAGTATAACACTGAACAAACACACAGAAATATCCATACATGTGTTAGGTACACAGTAATTAACAGTTTAAATACACAGTAGTTGATAAAATGCAAATGCAATAAGTTTAGTTGAAAGAAAAATGTAGGCCAATAAAGTATATTATTTTTGTCTATATTACGCGAATTAGAGATCATGTAAAAACTTTTAGTTATTTGCTGAACATTTAAGCTACGATAAGACCCAGAAAAGTAAAGTTTTTAACCGCTTTTAATGTTTATTACTTAGGTTTAATAGAAGTCAAACTTCGATAAACATATTGCGTTGTAAAATGATACTACGTATACGCAATTACTGATCATTTCACTTGGAATCATGAAATCATAGATCACAATTTTGGATGAGTGACTGGTATGAAAGTTGTAGTTTATTGTTTATAATTTATATTACATTTGTAAGCAGTATATCGTATACGAAAATTACAATTCTGAGCAAGCTCAGTGAGTAAACATCAAACGTGGTTCAAAATGTTTTTGAAATATTTATGGCATTTTAACTTCAGAAAAATATGTTTTTAAGCTTGTGCATAGAAGTTTTGGGTTTTAATTTTGAAAACTAAATAAAAATATATTCAATCAAAACTTACATATATTTATGAAATCTTAAAAGTCCTATATTTGACTGGAAAATTATCAAAACTGTTTGGATTTAAATTTTTTATTATTTCGAAAAACTCCTTCAATAATTGTTTGAATTTATTAAAGTTCTAGTACATTTTTATAATAGTTAAGAGCTACAGCTACTTTCGATAGTTATTGATCATTTATCACTAAATTACACAACTCTTAGATGATACTGCTACATTACGTGCTTTGTGTATGGTTCATATTTAAAACTCAAATCAAAACAAGTCTTATATATACGTATAGCTACTAGGTATGTAAAAAGTGTTGAGTTTTCTTAGTCAATTGAAGTTTGACAAAAAAAAATTATAGATACTCAGTTTGAACTTTTTTCTAACTTTAATGACGTTTTAAATTTATTCCGAAATGTATCTATTTCAACAACGTGTACAACATGTCGAGGAATTGATATACGTTTGTCTGTTAATCATAATAACGTTTGCGGTGGTTTTAAAATTATTGTCGATTTTGGCTCATAACTCAAAAAATAATCAAAATTTAAAAAAAACGCCTCAAATATAAAGTACCATCTTGGTCAAATTTCCAGAATTTTTTTATAGTATGACATTTAAAGATTTTACTGCTCCTCTTATATCCAAAAAAGTGTTCTAGAAAAAAAATACACCTTATTAAAATAAAACATTATTTGCTGCGTTCAGAATCTAAAAGCGTATTGTACCATCTCGGTTCAATCGTCTATCTTTTGAGGATATATTTTTCACTTTTTATCGTACTTCAAGATCGGTGAAATTTTACTATCCGAAAAATCGAACATCGAAAAAAAAAACATTATTTCAAACATAATGTAAAAGGTACGTTCTTCGTTCTCCTCAGAATTCATAGATGTGAAAAATAATCTATACATAACACGTATTTTACAAACGGTTTAAATGAGTCGTTTCACATGGTGCAGTTACCTACTATGATAACTTTTTTGCACGACTTCAAACAAAAACGCTTTATTCATAGTAACGTACTAAAGAGAATAAAAGATTTTTTTTAGCGTTTGTTTAAGTATTATGGATTTACCATGTTTTAAAATTAAATTTATTTACTAAACGTGAAATGGATGAAAGGGCTAACCGCTACAACGGACGCGAAATAGTAAAAAAAGAGGTCTTTTCGCTCGTAAATAACCGTTTTACCGGTGAAGCACATTTATTTACGGGAATAAAACTTTCAGAATAGACTGGCAAACTTTTTAAATTTTTTACTCCTACAAATTTGTACTCAGTATTTTTTTTTTTTTTTATGCTCCTTAGTTATATAATTTTGCATTTGACGGTAGAGCGTTTTTTTTCTCGTAAACTCTTATACTTTGTTTATAGCCCAAATAAAAAGAATATTAACGCATGGTAAACAAATAAAATCTTTTCTCGTAAACTCATTATTCATGTTTCCGGTGTTTAAGGACGGAGACAAAAACTTCAGTTTGAAAAAATAAGTAAAACGTAAAACTCAAAATTGGATTTTCTGTGAAAATTATAAAATCATTTTCAAACTACACCCGAGTTCAAATGCTTTAGAGTACTCGCTATTCATACAAAAATTGTTAAGCATGTACTAATGCATGCACACGTATATTATGTGTACGGACGTGTTTAAAGAAACGATATTTTGTTCTATTGTATTGGTTGCGAGAAAACGCATAATATAATACATGGTCCTAGGCATAATAAATCTCAAAAGATCTCATAAAAATATGCGTATGGACATGACCAAAATATGATTTATTTTAAATAAAAAAAAAAAAAATAAAACAATAGTTTACACATTTTTAAAGTAACTATTTTTATCTCCTTTGTTTCGTATAAGTTGAAATCGTCGGTTTAAATGATTTTAAATGTACTTACTATAACGTTCTATTATTGTTTGATCCCAATCAATCACGTTTTGAAATTTCTGTCGTTTTAAAATTTTAAAATTATAATATTATTTTTGTATTAGGTACTACGAATACTGAGAATAATTCAGTTTGTGTGTTCTTGTTTTAGTTTGGTACTTTTGCTTCTATAGTAGTTATAATAATTCAATAGATTTCAAACGTCAATTTTTACTAAGGAATACGAAATTTAAACTGTAAATTTACCTTTTCGTAATCATAATGGCCATTCATTTATTTATTATTTTAGTCATTACTTACCCAAATGGAATATAACTTTTGAAACAAAAATGAATTTAAAACAAAAGTAACTAATAAGTTCCAGGTCGGGTGTGGAACTTGTTGGAGATGTGATAACGCTTTGGAGTAGGTCACGTCTTTGGGTGGGTTACTGGTTTACAAGTAATGATTTAAACTTATCATACAAAATATCTGAAAGCAATGATTTTGAGCGAGTAACTGATGAATGTAACACCTCCAGAGAAAAAAATAACATCCGTGAAAAACACGTTGTAAACTCACACAAGTAATTCATTAGTCTTCAAAAACAAAAGTCACAATAGGTTCAAAGTCAATTTAAAATCGACAGTATATCTAATTTGTTAAAAAAAAAAAAA
>CM029359.1:6379844-6528775 GCA_017140985.1 Hormaphis cornu | reverse complement strand
AAAAAAAAAACACTAAATAGTAATTATACCAACGTAATTATTAGATAGGTAATTCACGCGTTAAAACTTCAAACAAACTGTTCTATATTCCAATTGTATTGCCCTATTTTGAATTTTAATTTTGAACCCGGAGCTCACCATATCATTTTGTGCAACATTAATTCAGTTTTTTTTTTTTTAGTTCAAGCAAAGATTCCATTATTTTACCTACATCGTTTTTATCTAACCGCCTCGTTAGATTATTATTTTTTACTAAGATTTTAAAATTTGGTATTGTTACGAGGTAATTTGTTACTTTTTTCTGTGGTCTCTAAAATTTGTGGCGCCTAATCGTAATGGAAATACTTAAGCGATCGATTGACTCTATTTCTGCAGTAGTTTCACGCGTTGCACCAAAAATAAATAACAACAAAATTACAAATTGACCGGTGATACGAGCATCTGAAAGTTTTCACCTCCCCTGTACATTATGTTAACGAGTGTTTCTCGTTAATTTGCAGCAGCGCGAGATAAATTATACTTATTTTGTTTAATTAATTTTTCGGTAAATTTATTATGCATCGTATACAAATAACGTCAACGAGTTGCGTGTAAAAAAACACGTTTCAATTACGATTTAGGGTTCCAACGGACTTTAGTGAACGAAATGTTTCAATTATTTCGACTGTCATATCCACCTTGATACTACACGTGAAAAACTATAAAAAAAAAAGAGAGAGAGAGAGAGAGAGAGAGTTGTTGGGATTCTGCAAATTTAAATATGATTATATCCGACACGGTCCAGTGACCGTTTACCACGGATAACCGTAAAATTACATTATACTCGGCTTTTTTCATGAGGTATAATTTTTTAACGACTTTTTCGACTTTCCGTTAATTAAACACCCGTGTACGCACAAACGGTTGATAAAAAACTAAACAAATATGACAAAACTCGAATACTCACAAAAATGAACTCGCGGAACTGGGTGGAAAAAAATACATTACTGAAACGAATTCCAATCAAGTGTATATAAATCTTTCCCTCATTATTTTCGATGTTTCAATTCGTCAGTTCAATTTTTGTTATTGCTAATACATGCGAAATAGCTTCAAACCTGAACGTACACATTTGAGGTACAACATTTGTTTGATTGTTGTATGCATTTAGTTTTAATTCTTTACAATGTTGACTGTTTTTTATTTGTCATGTATATATATATGTGTATATATATATATATATATGTATATGTATATATGTGTTTGCAACATTTGGAGCACGTGTGTCACTAAAAATCGTTTCCAAAAAATACTTTTAAAAAGTGAATTAAAAAATGTTTAAAAAGTTACATGTGTTTTGTAACACACAGAATCAATTTAAAAGTGTTTTGAAACTTGAGAACGCGTTTTTGAGCATTTTCAGTTTGGGATCTTAGAATTTCCGTAAACATCCCGTAAATATGAAATTTGTATTTTGTTATTATTAATATTGTTTACTTTTTTTCACGGAGCGTATAGTATAAGATGCAATGTTATTACGAGTTTCAGTGAAGAACAATCCATCAACAATAACATTTCATAAGTTGGTAGGTACATGCAAAATTTACTTTTGCACACTGCTATACTTGTACAGTTGTACATCAACTTGTTGAAAAGGCTGTAATAATGTCATAAAATATAAGCAAAATATTTAGCAATATCATAGTATGAATGATTTACTACATTATATAACAAAAACTATTTTAAAAAAAAACTTTAAAATATGAAAAATTGGGAAAAGAAAAGAGGATAGTTACCAAGATATAAAGTTATAAATAATGCGCGGTGACGATAAAAATTTTATATTTCATATTTAATACGAGTCAATGTTGTTGTTAATTTATTTTTTATATTTTTTAGTACAATTAAGTGACATCAAATAATTTTAATAAACTTTTAAATGGTTTACATATATTAATCCAGAATAAAATAAAAAAGTTGTTTAGGTAAAATATTTAAGTACTTAGTAATAGGTTTTATTGTTACTCAAATCAATATCAGACATCACGCACTAGAGGATTTATTTTTTAAACAAAAATAATTTAGAATTTAGAATTTAGAAGAGAGTTAGATAATTATATTATTGTCTATTGTTTAATTGGTTTATTTAGTTTTGTAGTTGTCATATTTTATTACTAAACATTCATCGTATTTACAATGCAAAAATAATCATCTTGAAATATATTTATATGAATAACTTCAAACTGTTTTCGACTTTTCTGTAAATTTTTTATTCGGAAAATGTAAAAGAAAATATCTTTCAAGAAATTGTCTAAAGTTTTTATTTTCAACCGCGAATATAATAATATAAATAAATAAAAAAAGGGACTAACGAACAGCGTGCAGGTAGTGTGTCAAGTCTCGTCAGATGATTATTTTTTCAGCACACGCAGCACTAAATAAAATGTATAGTAATATTTGATTTTTTACTTCGAGGAGTAAATGAATGTTGGTTATTAACAATAATTATAATTTCCTTGAAAATATTTTTCATTTCAGATTCTTTTCTTAGGTCTCTTTATCATAAATCTGCACTTCAATTGTTATTTACCAGTAGTTTAATTGTCTCTTGATTTTTCGTAAAAGAAAAACACTTTTTCAATTTAAAGATACAATTGAATGCCGCTTGAATAAATATGCTCTCAAATGATAAATACGAATAGTGAAATTTCAGGCGTATTGTGCACTTCCTAGAAATAATATTAGAGTTCATTTTTAAGTTAAATGTTAAAACTAGTTCTATACTTTTTATTTTGTTCTCTATATTTTGTTTATGTACTAAAACACAAAGAAAATCACAGGGCCAAAACACGAATTCAAGACACAAAAATAAAAGATTTTACTTAATAAAAAAATAAAACAAAAATGGTATTTTAACATAAATTTATGATAACTGCTAATATTGTTTCTACGTAAATAAAATTCAAATATTTAAGTATCTATTTATAGTAGACAAGAGTATTTGCATATGACGCATTTTTATCAATAATAGTACGGATATATGACAAAGAGTTACAAAATTACGTTTGAAATTTATACTTTCAAGTACACTTGTAAGATTTTTCCATGTCACGGTGTATGAGTATTATGAAAAATAAATATTATTTTTCCTCTTCTTATATAGTTTTCTTTTCAAGCCCAATACAGCTTATAAATTCTCGCATTTGTGTAGCAAAAATCGATGAGAAAAAAAAACAACCATCTAAACTAGGATTATAAATAGTAGTTTGGTTATTGTTTGGATGGTTTTTAGTTATTCACAGAACATGATGTTTAAACGACACAATAATTTTGATGCGTGTGAGAAATTACTTGGACGTTGAATTCGCGTTGTATGAGCACAACCATTTTTAAGTCTTGAAATGGTTTTTTTCTAACGTACTCGTTGGCGTGGTTAGATTTTTAGACAAATCTGTTGGATATTAAGTTTGAAATTTTTTTTTGATACTCGATCAAATTTATTTTCATTACTTACGCGGACCGTACTTTTACGTCTGCCAAAATGTCGGTGATATATAAATATTTTCTGTTGTTTTACTAAATTTTTTAGATAAGAATCGATATTATTTCAATAAAGTTAACTGTGAAATTTGTGTTTGGTAATCGTTTATATAATTTCAAACAGGACTATAGTTCGTACTACCTACGAATTGATTTTTGCTGTGTTTTCTCATAAACGGACAGTCTTGGACATTTTATTCGTGTCGTATTTTCGCAACGACGCTTTTTCATTCGTCATTTTCAAGATGTTTTTACCAATGTTTAGACATTTCGCCACTTCCCGAGTCGCCGCGACTCGTTTTTTTTTCTCTTTACCTTGTGGCACGAAAAAAACTTGTGTTGTAATTCATTTTCAATACAGACACACGTCCCCGCGATAGTAGAGGTGGTTACCTAACAATACGTGTAATCGATTCCGCCGTCGTTTTTCAATATTTTGTTACGTCCGTTTCGCGTACAAGTGTGAGTACACAAGTGTCATCGAAAAAATATAACATTTTATTTATATACACACACACACACGGTCAATGTGCCCAGAGAGGAGGAAAAGAAATGGCTGGTTTGTTTAGGAAATGAAACGTCAATATAATAATAATAATAATAATAATGATATGCACGACAGACCGTCGGAATCAAAAGCACGTAGCGGACGTTTCGGTGAATCCGTTGGCGACACCTCAGCAATACAGAGGGTCGATTGGGTCAAATCCGCCGCCCCGCAGAGGTCAACCGAACGGCGGGGAAAGGAAATTGCTCCTCCGCAGGTGTTTTCCTTCCGCCGCCGACGGGCCGGATAATTTATTTTCGGCCAGGAAATAAAGGTTTATTCGTTTAATATGATTATTTTAACGAATTCAAAAGTTACAGGATCGCTGTTGTTGCACGGGGCTCTAGACGCACCATTGTATTAATTTTTAGCTCGATAAATCCTCCAGCGTGTCGAACCGCATCAAATTGTTTTGTACTTGATTTACTGAGACGGTCAGTAACCGTTAAATAGGCGGTTATCGATATTCACAAAAAAAAAAAAAAAATAAGTGAAAAAAAAAACACTCTTCTAACTTTGACCGCGATTTTTTCAAAGACAAATTTATCAATATTCCGCTGTGTATTTTTATTTTCCGTGTCTCAAACACAGTATAAAAACGCGTTTCGTGCACAAAGTGAGCCTGTGCGTTTGTTCATCGGTTTTACCGCACGTTAAAATATTATTTTAATACGTATTGCAATGCGAATATCACGATAAAACAATATGTAACCAAACGAAACTCGAGTGAAATTCTTTCGGTAAATAAGTTTCATTTTATCTTTCGACAAACGTTATTTCACGAGATTTTTAACGTTTAAGTAGGCAACGACAGCTCGAGGGCACGCAAACATCTGTTGCTCGATAAAAAAATTAGAGGCGTATGAAACGTTGTTAGCGACATAGAACACGGTGCCTATGAACTTAGACCATACGATACATGTTGGATTACGAAATAAATTTATAAGTCAATTTTTTTTGTCTTTATGCTTTTAAATGACGCGTATTGGTATTGTTTACCATAATAATTTGCGTGATTTCTCTTATTGAATTCGCCTCATTTGTTCATAAACCGTGCTTGAAAACTGTATCAGACTATATTATCATAAACGATTACACGCGTAAAAAACAAACGTAAAATCACAGGTTTCGTATACGTTGTGAATCCCCTTCAGTAATTTCAAACACAATTTTAACCATCGATATTGTTTGAAATTTGTTTTGTATCGTTGAATTCCATTCCTTTTATTTGTTCGTAAAACGAGAACACAATAACACGGCACAAAAAAAAAAAAACGGAATGACAAATTAATTTTCCGTACGGATTATTAAAATTCTTTTTTATACCAATGAAATCCGTTCGTCACTCTCTCGAAACGAAATAGTAACGAATAAACATGAAATGCATTCAAGTCAACGAGCAACATATATACATTACCGTTTGTTTTCCACAAAACTATGTTATTCAGTGTACACTCGTGCCTTTTTTTTTTTTTTCTAGTGAAATTTAATGTTTTATTAATTCGGAATAATCAAACATTTATTTTTTGTTGAATTATTCCCTGTTAGTAAAAAGGAAAAAACTCGAATCGCTAAAATTGTGTTCATCGTATCGATGTGAATAATCAAACGCGAATAATCGGTTTTAATTAAACGTGAAATTTTTTCGTTTGTAACATTTAACGAGCTATAGTTTTCCGCAATGTTTAAAAAATGTGTGTTATTGTGAGTACTTACAAATTTTTTATGTAACATTTTTTTATTTATGTTTACGGTTCGTTTGTGTAATAGATATCAGAAAATTAAAAGTAGTTTTCAGTCAATATAATGATTTCAGTATAGAATAAAATTACTCTTCTACTAAATAGATGTTCAATGTATTATGTTTGGAATTGTTCTACATTTACAAAGAGGATAAACAAATGCAGATAACGCGACACGATGATCGGCAAGTTTAATTGTTGTTCTTTCTCGTAAGTTTTTATGTGAACTCAAATTTTCGTTTTTCGTCATGCGTGATTGAACAATGTTTTACAGAATAATTTACTTTAAAAAGTTTTAATTTAACGCGGTGATCATAAGTAATCTAATTATTTTATAAAAAACAACTAATTGAAGTACTTGCGTGAATTCATTACATCCGTTTCGTCAAACATAGCAGCTGATTTTGAACACTCAATTTTATTCGTTTGCGTTCCATGTACGATAGTCAATATAGTAGATTTTTTTTATGATGTTCGATTAGCTGTATTTTTGTTCAGACTGAAATTAAAACGTTTAACACTTACGTACATCGAATTTTAGGCGGTGGAAGATGTGTGATATGGCTTTTTTTTCAATCTAACCAAAACACCGAAGATAAAACCACGACGGAAATGGGCGCCTCCATCCAGATTTTCAGACCGTCGTGCGTTGTTCTTTTCCCCGGAAAGAGCGGAAGACGCGCGCGGGCCACGACGGAAATCAGCTGCAATCATTAATTATCGTTTAACGGACGGATGTTCACGGAAAATAATATTCAAAACCGATGATATGAATAATATCGCGTACAAATGTATTGTAATTAATTGGTAGATCGTAAAAAGGGATTTGTTCCGGTAGTCGCGCACGGTTTTTGTCCGGCACTAATGATCGACGGTGTAGACTTGCCGGTGTATTTATAATCGATGCCTTGGCTTAGTACCAAACGCCGCGCGTATTTCCGCCCACGTCGCGGAATTCTCCGGCGGAATTTAGGCGACGTGTTTAAATTTGATGAAATAAAAACGTTTTCGCGCGTCCAATTTTCCGTCGGGGTAACGGTCCACGCGTATATATTATTATTATTCTTCGAGGGTTTTATCGATTTTATACTTACGAAAATAAAAAAAAAGCGACTACGCTTTGGATGGGTTTGGAAGTCGTGGTTCAATCGCATTATTATTTACTATCCGAGAGCACAACGATAAGACGTTGCTTTCGAAAAAAAAAAACGAGCTCGCTCGCAGTGTACATCTAGTATGCGCGTGCTGGTAAAAACCAAATTTAACAAAAATCGAAATAACACCGGTTTGTCAACAAGTACGTTTTTGATACGTTTTGATAATCTACTGGGCGGAATTTTTCTTCGGAATTTTTATACTCGGATAGCAAATTTTGTTTTGTGATTAATTTTCAAATCTTCAAATCGTGCGAGTAACGAATATTTTCTCGAAAATGAGTTATAACAAGGTATGACGAAATTTTCTAACTTTAATCGATTAAAAAAAAACAAAAAAATCGTGGCTACGGATTTTCAAAATTTTTGAGTAGCGCATGTTGCCGACCTTGTATTGACGTTTCAAATTGTTTCGTTAAAAATTATATTTTTTATCAAACAAAAACTATATAAAAAAAAAAAATCTATAATCTTCAAAATCGCTTGAAACTTTGCACCGTATCTTACCTCGTATTTGATTTTATCGTGTAAAATCATTCGACTTGTTCCGATCGTTATTTCGGATGTTCAAAACACTGAATCGATTATGTCAAATATAATTAGCCGTAACTTTTAACGTTTTTACTTGAATTTCCGGTAAGTTTTTCGATCGTGTTTTTCGAATTTGAAACCGCTCCACCATGCTCCGCGTAACAACCTGTCAGAAAATGTACCGCACACTAGCATATTTACTACACCTAAAGTTTTTCACTAAAAAAAAAAACTGCATCGTTGTAAAAACAACACTCGCCGCGCTCAGAATCCAAAAAGTCGTACATCCTGCACAACGGTCAAATATTATAATAAATAATATTAAAAACATTTTCAGACCTATTCGAGTCCTCGTGATATCGTGCGTGCTGCACGAGTGCGATTTAGCGCTTTTAGTCTGGAGATCTTCCCGCCGCGGGACGTTTGTGTCCGGGCGAAAAGAGAACGATGCGCGGCGGTGTCGGCGGGGATATTGAAAACGGGATTTAGACATTTTCCCATTTGTGACGCGTTCAACTATTATAGCTGTACGCATCATAATGTGTGCACGGACGAAACACGTACATATATAATATATATATATCATGATTATTGTAATGTAACGCCGCAGTAATACGATGATTTAAATATGAATGCGTATTACGAAACCCGGGGAAATCGGGAGAAGAATTCAGGAGATAACCGTGACGTGTAAAGAGACCGCGCGCGTAAAGACACGGTTGGTGAAAAATCTTCAGAAAATTTCTCTGTGCGGAATTATTATTACGCGTCTGATCGAATTTCGTGATTTAAAATTGCGGTGGTTTTCGATTTAATTTTGATATCGTTACTTATTAATACTGTATACTATAAGCGTGGATCAGTGTCGACGACTGCGACCAACAACTGAAATGTGAAAAAAAAAAAAAAAATTTTAAAATGTTTTGCTGAGAAGATTCGCCGATCACATCAGTAATAGTTGTTTTTAAAAATATCGAACATTGTAAAGGAAACGTCTAATGATTTGAAAATCTAATGTCATCCAATACATGTTTTTACCCATCACGCGCGCAGTGTCGATTCGTGTTTGTTGTATGTGTACAGTTTTTTGAGATTTTAAATTTGTTCAACATCCCGTGGTGCGCAGTTGACGCATGATAAAAACGATGCGATCAAAAAAGAAATAATTTCTCAAAAGTCAAAAAATATCAGCGCAATCCTCTATTATCGTGAGCTGTACAAAATGCATAACTTTGTGTGCACATTTTTTGTTAACACATTTACGACTTCGTCGGTTGTTACGATCTATAATACTATTGAAAACTTTTAAATTTCTAAATGGTTTTTATTTTATTTGGAAACTTATACGTGTTGTAAAGATAATAACAGTGACGTATTGTTTATTGTGTATTTTACTGTATGCGTTTAATTAATTTACAAATCTTTAAGATGAAATTCGACGACACTCGTGTACAATTATTAGTCTTGTGTGTAAAATAATATAAAATTTATTGAAATATTTCTAGAATGGGTTTGGTATCATTCGTGTTCTCTGTTTAGTATTTATTGGTACAAGCACTAATGCACATTAAAAGTTAGGAAACCGTAAGATTTCTTTCTCTAATCAGAGAAAGCGGTTTGATCGAGATCGGTTGGACCGATTTAATATTTTTGGAAATGTGTTATTTGTAAGCAATATGTACACGAGAATTGGGCTTTTGTAAAATGGTACATTGTATATGAGGGTAGAGAAAGATATTCAATAAGTCTAAAACTGTATGCGTATCGATATAGTAGCTATTAAATTGTCCTTTTTATGTAGAATCGAATTTGCAATAAAAAAAAAAATGTACATTTATAAAGTATAAAACATGAAAAAAGTTCTTTGAGAACGACGGCGCACGTTATCATGTTATACATGTATCATCTACAATATACGTCAATGCAACAATTCTCGATAACCTTTCACGTTCCCATTCATACGAATCTATTGCTTCCATTTCCATTTTTTCCCTTTTGAACACACTTATTGCTGGCAACGTCATTTTTTTTTATATAAATACGTTTCACAAGATATAGAAAATCATTCTCGGTTTTGTTTTTGTATTAAATTGGTTTAACGTCGACATATAAATATATAATATATTTTGATTGATTCGGAGTAATGTTCAACGTGTTTTAGGAATATTACCACTAAAATTGTAACCGTTTTTGCAATCTTTTTTAGTGTTAATGAATATAGAATATAAAATTTAAAGAATTGAAAAAAGTTCAATTCATCTAAAATATGAATTCTGTACTTTTTGTTTCCAGCGAGTTTCAAAAATTGTATTTTATCGAACGTCAAACATTTTTAAACCATGTTGTTCCTGACAAAATTATATAGGGTTTTAATTTCTTTTTTATATTAGTACCATGATTTTTTTTCATATTACGTCTTAGTAGTTATTAACAAAAAAATGTCAAAAAAATGTGTTAGAAAAATTGGAAAAATTCATACATATTTCCACTCATTTTAGTTCTCTTTGATTAGTATTTTTCTTAAAAATGTTTTTTTCAATTAGGATCATTTTTATGGCCTTAAGATGACACTGATAGTAGTATACTTTGCACCATGATTAAGTATTATTTTATTCTAATTGAAAATATTTGAAAATTATAAAAAAATTCATTATTCTTACGTGTCTAATGTTATCGATTGTGTATTTGTATCAAAATTATAAAAACAGCAGTGTTTGTTTAAAGTTAAAAAAACATTCAAATTGGTGCAAAGTATTCTCGTTTTACGGTATATTAGCTTAGGCCAAAAAAAACTGTGGTTTTTCTCATTGTCATCTCTCATTTGAACAATTACAATTTAACAGTTAGTATTACAACTATAGTTTACGTGCTGTACTTTATTTTATCTAATTAAGATTTTAAATTGCACAAAATCAAAACCTTGAATTTACCGATGTTCAAGTCCAACTTAAGAGTTATAGTATGTGTATCACCTACAAAATTGAATATTTTTTAAATCGTCGTACAAATACTAAACTTGGAAGCCGAAAAAATTCGAGTGTCTGAACCGTTTATGCGACGAAACGATGTATATTCGTTAGATTTTACGAGTCTTATAAATTATCCCGGGGACAGTTTCTCGTCGATATATTATACGCCGTATGGGAATGTACGGTTTTTGCCGTTGTATAGGTGTACCGTAAATATTGGTGAAAGTACTAAAAAAAATGGTAGATATAACAAGGTCTCGAGGTGAAATGTTCCGTGGAATCGGCGTACGCTTTTTGAGAATTTAATATTTGCCGCGATCGGGATATTACTTATATTACTTATTTCAAAAACGTTTTTCGTACGTTTCGGCATCGCAAGGGAGCAACACGACTTTATATTATTATACTGCTTTTACTTAGAAACGTTATTTGTTAATATTTTGTAAGATCGACTTTACGACGACCGTGTAAAACTGATAATTAATTTCAACGGGCCATGTTCATTTAAGATGAATTTAAATTTGAATCCCCTGAATTAGCGCGCTGATTAAAAAAAAAAAGAATGTTGAAATTTCTCTAGAAATCTTTGTGTAAGTAATAAATAATTAACGTGAATCACAATTGATTTTTAGCGTAAAGTAGTAACGCTTAAATGGGTATTTTATGTATGCGTATTACCTGGCAATCTTAAATTGAAATTGAATTTTAGCAGGTACATCGGAGAAAATGAATATGCTATGATATAATCACGTATTTTTTTTATGTTTTTTAATAAAATCCTATTTTCCAAAGCGTTAACGTGTTGAGCAGCTTCGCGTATGATGCGAATTTCGCGATTACAAATTTCGGTTTTTGTTGGTATAAAAGCGGAAAAAACGTTTATGAAAAAAAGTTACCCATCTTAAAATAGAAACAACTTAAACATATTACGAGAATTAGAATTTTTTTTGACTTGTCCCAACTTAATTGTGTTCAAACACGGTGTTCAATTTATTCCTAGAAGGGACTCGAGTCTCACAGTAGCTGCTCGCTGTCGTTGGGATTAGACGATTTGCTTTTTGCCGCTCGCCAAATTGGTGTCTTCGGTAAACATTATTTTATACAGTCACAGGGTCGGTGGCATTTCAACGTTGGCGTGACGTATTTGCTCAACTCCTCTAATTAGGCCTTCAGCTGGGTCAAGTCAAAGGATTGTAATTTGTGTGTTTACAATCGTCGTTCCGAAGCGCGTTTGCCGTGGGATCAGGAGAGCAGGGGGAATAAAAAAAAAAAAAAAAAAATTATCGACAATTAAATAAAATAATTAAAATTTTTTTTTTTAACTAGATATTTTATAATACTTTTGTTAATTATTTATTGATTTTTAATGCATATTATTTACTTTTATTTATACGTTGTAATGTAACGAAAAAATATTAATCGTCTTATATATTTCACGAATGATTGATTGCGAAAAATCATAAAGTGAATCAATATTTCAATGTAAAACAAATAATTAAATGTGCGAACTGCACGATCCGGATGCGCGGAATTTGGTTTTAAAAGTTGAAAGACGTGTTGAGTTATAAGTGGAAACTGCTATTGATACTTTAGATGGCGAACCTGAAGGCATAAAAACGCCGTATAATAATTAATAATCTAATAAATTTAAAAAATTTGTACGTGTAAAAATTCAAATATTAAGTTTTACACGCGTGTAGTAAAATTGCATACACATAACGCCGTCTTATACCGTTACTGTTCAAATAACTTTTTAACAAACGTTGGTACATATTTCAAGTAAGTTATTATTTCGTTTCTTTTCACTATTTGTTTTCGGCGATAACTTCTCCTTAACTAGTTCATTCAATTGTAATTTTTACAAAATATTGAAACGGATAGTGCGGATACGCGTTATAAAATCGCAATCAACTACAACAACTACTGTGTTAATATTAGCTAAATTTTTTGTCAATTGTGGTTTGTAAGATTTGTCATGGTTTGCATACGTTGTCACTTAGACCATTTGTAACCGTTCAAAATGATAGCAATTGATTCAAACAATTGATAAAATAAAAAAAAATTTTAATTTAAGACGTAAAAATAGAAACATTAAAAAATATTTTGTTTCCAATTTAGTTTTAAATTCAACTTGTTGTGTGTTGTTTTTTCAACCGTTGAGCTCACGATATTTTAACTAGAACGGTTTTTATGTTCTTCATTCGCGTACTTTTGGCTCTGAAGGAATTCGATTACGATAGTTATAGTATTTTTTACCGTCGTGCGAACAATTGTGATGTTTTTATTAAAGATTTGACTAGTTTTCGCAGGTTTCTACCTGTTTAGATTTCAGAATAATATATTCTGGCAAAAAGTCAAGGGCTAACATGACTGCATAATATTATAATAAATGCAGGTTATTTTCCCACATAAATTATTAACGAAAATCTCTGCGCCTGACTCAATATTTACTCGTCAAGTTTACAGTTTACACTACTGTTTACAGTAACTTCACGAATTGTTATCGTCAGAGTCCGGAATCGAGTTTGGATGGCCACCAAGCAATAACCGCTTTCTTTTCGGGTGTGCAGTATTGTTGAACAGCCCGTGAAAAAAAAATAACTTTGGAAATCTACGCAAAATGTACGCATTGTTCACATTTATAAAATGTGTCAGTCTAAAATAGTAGAGCAGTATTTCAAAAATTGCAACGTAAACAGTCACGTAAAAGGTGAAATACAGCGAAAAGTCATTATAATTGCTAAATAAATGTTTAAAAACACACCGGATTATTCGCATGAAATGCAATCATTATTATTTTTTAATTACTAAACCATACAATATACTACACTGCATTCGATTTTCAATAATACTGCATGATTTTTACAGCACTTTATTATAAATTTATTTATATAGAGATTTTATTTTATATTCATATATTAATATTTTTCATATTATTTTCAAACTGATAATTATAGTATCGTTTTGGCCAGTTGACGGTGACTTATGGCGAACTTATCAAAAGGAAAATTTTACGGTAAATCAACGTAGCTCGGTATGCAAAAACCGTCTTTTGTACTGTGCAAGTAGAGTTGTAGAGCTGCAGTATCGTAGTAGTACCTATACTTATAAAACGTCCGTGATGGACGACGTTTACTTGCGGTCGATTTATCATTTATACCTAGGAAATCGGTAAACCACGATGGTTGCAATTTTACACAGTCTTTGATTATGCCATAAATTACAATAAATTATAAGCGTCACTGAGATTATTTTTTAAATAATAATTGTCGTTTCAAGAAATTATGCCAGAACACCGTGATGGAAGTCCAATGCTGTTTTTATTTTTCTAAAATCGCTACATTTCATAGACCTCTCTCGAGCGGTCGTATTTTATTTGTTTATATCATTTTATAATTAATAACCATAAGCTAGCGCTCGACGCCAGTAACTTTTATCACAACATTTTTTTCTTTTTTGACTTATAAACGTATCCGACTTAATATATACAGGTCGTGAAATCCCGTTCGCTTTTCAATTGAAACGGCGGACGTATGTAAATCTCGTATTGAGAAACGTGATCCGTTTGTAGTCGTCGTACATAACTATTTTTGTTTGATCTCGAAAGAAGTGAAAACGCTTGTCAAACCGTTTTAGATTCTGAGCGAAGCGAGGAAGCTATTGATTTTACAAAGACTTGTGTTTTTTTAAAATTTTTTTTTTCCAAACTGTTGACTCGTGCCTACGTTTGTGCAATTTATACAGGCATTGAGTATTTTAAATCTCACGTAACACGTCGTAACGCGACACAGTGTCCGTATGTTATCATAAACAACAATTATAAATTACTGACCCACTACAGGTTCGTCTCGACGGGTCAAAACTGATTACTGTGGAGCCTGTACACATGCGTTATACGCATGTATTTTCAAAATAATTAATTATTATTTTGCTCGCAGACTCAACTTTATACGGTACATTATTTACAGACTTCGAAAAACAAAAAGTTATGATGAACTTAATAGACAATATTAGGCGTTGCTTTTTTTTTTTTTTGCTTAGTTTCTCGGTTTCATCATCGAGTATGGGAACTTTCACGTTCAAGCTATCATCTTTTTTGTTTTTTTTATTTAAGTAAACATGAATTGTAAAACAGTTTGTGATTGCTATTGTAATTCGTACTGAACACAAAATGTTAATTTAAAAAAATCTTGCCTATTAAAAATTGAAACTAAAAATTCTACGATTTACGTGTTGACCGTCGTCTTTGGAGGATTCAAATAAAAATGTTTTTTTTTTTTTTTTTTGTAGAGAAGTTTTCTAACATCGTGTAAAAATATATTACATACATTCTGAGCGCAGCGAGGAATGAATCGTTTTTACAATGGTGTTTTTTTTTCTCTGAAAATTTTTTCATTTTTATGGAGTTCATATTCGTTACATTTCAGACCAAAAAAAGTTGAGAAAACAAACCAAGATGGTAACTTAACTCAGGAGTTTTAAAAATTTTTTGATGAGATAAAATTCAAAAACAAAAATAATTTCTTAAATTTTGCGCTGTACTACTTCAACTTTTCTTATCTGTGATCACTATTTATAAGTAGTTAAGAGAGCTTAATTTAAATTTTTTGTTTTTCGAATGTTATTTTTTGTTTTATGATCCTAAAACGACAAAAACAATTTCTTCAAAATCACCTCGAATGAATTGAAATTTTTACACTTCGTTAGGACGGGTATAATCAACACGAAAACGTTATTGGAAATATTTCCTTGAAATTTTCACAAATTATTGAAACAACGAAACGGACACATTTTAAATGTCATATAATATTATAAAAGTCGGAGAAAATACGATTGAGCCAATTATTAAACATTGAAATTGTGAACTTGTTTATTGTTTGATTCACCGAGCTCGTTTAGAATCCATTGCTACAGATTTTACATAATATAAACATCAATCGGACTACAACTTCAAATCTGTATTTCATAAATATGTTATAACTTATAAATGTATAAAATGGTTATGACAACAAACGCATAGACATTTTTAATTCACATACCATTCAGAAGATTTTGTTTTTATCGACCATAGTTTTTTCCATAATTATTACAGTTACTATTGACTTGTTTTTTGTGTTGATAACAGTTTTTTTTTTTTTTTTTTTTTTTGGAGGAGGGAGGGTAAAAAATAATTTCGTTTCGACGTAAATATTTTCTTTTAGAGTTTTTTTTTTAGACTACATTAATGGACAGCACTGAGCAGACAGTAACATATTGAGCAAGAAATAAATAAATCCAACGTAAATGTTTTAAGACGTATCGTTCAAACCGTTTTTTTTTTCCTTCTTTACAATGACATTATTGTTTTCGACATTTTTCCACTTGCATCTGGCGTGACGTTCTCAATATGTGACTACTATAAATCCATCTGTGCCTTTTTTTTTTTTTCTAACATTTATAACCAGGCGCGTATGGAAACGAGAACAAGATAACGTAACCGTCCCACGGGTACGGCGTTGGTTACGAGTGAAGTGCATGTGCTCGTTCGATTCAAATAACGTGATGGCAATAAAAAACGAAAAAATAGAAAAAAAAAAACAATAAAAAAATAAGGTCAATCTTCCAGAACGGTCGACGTCCAATAATAATCGGTGCATAATGCCCGGTCACCTGACACAACGTCCCTTCACTCTATATAATAAAATGTTTACGATGTTTTATTTGTATTCCCGCAAGGGCAATAAATAAAAATGATTTACAAGAAAATTAAAATAAATATATTTTCAGTATAGATAGCACAATTATGTGTTATACAGTTTGTGTCCTTTTAAAAGTAGCGCGAAACACAATATCTGTCCAGTGATTTTAGATTGAAACGGGGTTTTCGGGATTTCAGCTTGGGAATACTGGAATAAACATATTTAGACGATTTTCAAATATTTAACCGTTTCATTGTTAACGCGTGCGCAATACAACTTGCATTTTATCAAATGGCAAAATGTATTTTAAACACCAGATTTCCATACAACCTTTTAATCATATTAAAATATTTATTAAAACCAAAATTGACTGAATGACAACGAGTTTAACTTTCGATATTCAAATTAATGCACTTTTCGTATTTTCGTTGAACTTGTCGTTTTGTACATATAAATACCAATTATTTCTTTTAATTTTAAACTATATTAGTTGGTTATTACTTGTAATAATCTATCATTCCTTTTGATATTATAAAAAGAATTCCGTCTATCAATGTCTGGCGTTTAAAGCATTTTGCCATTCATAAAGCTACAAGTCGTATTGCGCATGCGCACAGTGAAAATGCCGAGCGCGGTAAAATTGTCAAAAATTGCGTATTTCTGTTTTCCCTTACAGCTACTTCCAAAAACCTCATTTTAAACCGAAGTCACTGGACAGACATGTTTCGTGCTACTTTTAAAAGGGAACACACTGTAGTATGTGTATTATTCGAATCGAACATAATTTTCGTTATTTACAACTGCCATGATTAATGTCATTTGATTTGTCACAAAAACTTAACAACGTATAACAAGTATATAAAACAGTTTGTGTAAATTGAAAATGAACAATACATTGAATGGAAAATGTTTGATAAGCGTAAAAAAATAACCGACATACACAATATTGTTTTAAAATCTATTATACTCTCATTTTGTTTGATACTTGAACTATTCTGAATAATTATACAATACTTAAACTATTCTTTTCGACTTAAATAACGTTGTGTTAGTAAAAAATTCGACAGTTAAATTTTACAAAAATGAATTAAAGTATATGGTACCTATATGTATGATAAATTTTAACAAGGTCTATCGTATGTATTTACTTGTTTGTTGTGAGTTTGTTGTTGTATATGTTATTAATGAAATCAGTTTATGTACCCATTGATATATGATTTTTAAGTCGTATGTTATAAAAATATATATAAATCGTATAATAATTATTACCAGCAGAACCCGTGATAATGTTTTAATCAAAAAATCATCGTTAAAAGATCGTTTCGTAAAAATAAAAATTATGATAAAAAATTACGGTGGAATTTACTACGCCGTTCTGTAGCGCGTTCTTGTTTATTAAGTGGCAGCTTGTGTCTGAAAAAGAATTACTAAACGGTTAAAACATCCGACTTAAGTGATTAAACTGTCCAAGCGGCTCTAACTAAATACAAATTATGAACGTTTGAGTTTGTTAAAAAAAAAATATTTGCGTACATCTCTGCAGGGATACAAAAACAGCGAAGTTTTGTTTTGAAAATCAAATGCCAATGACAACGAAATATAAGCGATTTGACGATTTTCGACATTCACTTTTACAAAAAATTATTTTAACTAGTCTGTCCAAAATTAACGTCACATTAAACTGTCAAACGGCAGTTGTTTCACTGTCATAATGATGAGATACTTTACTGTCCAGTCTCACATCATGATTCATACATCGTACAATTATATTGTTGCCGACTGATTTTAAGATTTTAATGAAAATTTTACCAAAACATTTCAATGTGAATGTAGATGGTACTTTCTTTAAATCATTTGGTTTTGATTATATTTTTAAGCATTCGAAATTCTAAAGATGTTTCAAACCATTTTTACAAATGATTTTAATGAATAAATAGCATTAATATGATATGAATTTTTAATAATTAGTTTAGGTGAAGTGTAAAATTTTAAAAATTTAACATTTTCTATTTTGTGAATAGAAGTTACGTGTCTATTATATTATGTCAACAACGAGCCGCAGATACGTATTTTAGCCAACAATGGACCAGGGTCGCAGGGCCACAACGTTCTCGCGTGGCGCATTCAACACCGCCGCTGCCACCGTCAACTGATTACACTATTTAGAGATTAAAAACATAAATATCAAAATAAATAATAAAGTTAATTTACCGTGTCAATTTACGTTGTAATGTCGACGGGGTCGCGGTCGGACTGTCTTAACAATTATTGTACAGGCCTATCGAAAAAACTTCCCGTTGGACCTATCCACACCCGTGTTCCTCTAAGTCGCGTTCACGTATTTTTTTTTTTTTGATATGTCATTTTGGAACACACTGTTATAAAATCCCTCGCCGCATAAATCTCGAGACTATGGTCGATTAGCGTTGATAAACGTATCCGCGGTTTATTTAGTCCGCGTTATCGCCGGGAAAACGATAATTGCTATTGAATTAGTGACGAAGATTACCGTAATATTGCCGTGATGATTACTAAATTACCAACGAATACAAAACAGTTACCGGCAGTTCGTAGACTTTCGCGCGATTATCGATACTACCGAAAAGCGAACGTTTGTATAATCCCAACGACCAGGATATTCGTAATTCCTTTCGTTCGGATAACCGTATCGAGTTTTAGGTTGATTCGTTGTGCCTTATTGATAACTGCACTCATTGCAGATCTATTAAAACTTCCGTTTTTTTCCCATTTTTTGACCAATCCTTATACTATGGCTAAGATGTTTTTGGCGTTTAGACGATTCAGCCGTGTCAGACAATATTATCCGCAGTGATGTCTACAGAGATACGTCTGGGCATAGTTCACTTCCAGTCTTCAGAAAAATCTAAATGATTGAAAAAAAAACACATTTTCACACTATCAGTTCTATCCTTCTACTTTTGGGTTATTACCATTAACCACAGATACATACTATATATTACATACATTTTTATGGTTTTCACTAAACACGATACAGTTATTTTGGATACCTATCTATGATTTGTGGTCATGTCTTTTGTTTTTAGTCTGCATGACTTTTCTGAAACCACCCCGGATTATTTGAACATATAAGTCCATAAACTATAATATGACGATTGTATTTCACATTTCAAATTATATAGTTGTTGTAAAGTATTATTGTTAGGTCAATGCAATGCGACGCTCCGAGCTACTTATATTTAGCTTGTACATTTACTTATATTGTTCATTAGCTTATATAAAAATAACACCCTTTATTAACGATGGAGGTTAAGTTTTGAACGGTTCACAAGTATGAATACATTCGTTTAAAACAGTAGATTTGCCGTTTGTTTCTGTAATTTATTATTTGCCGCGTCAGAAGAGCGAAAAAAAAAATTATAAGTTTTAAAACTTTCCAATTTTGTACTTTAGTATTTTTTTTAACAAAAATTTAGTGATAGTTTGTTTAATTTGAAATATGCACAATTTCATCGAAAATAACAGTTTTCTTGTACATTGTACGTGCACGATGTTTTATTTGACATATTTATTATTTTTTATTATGTAATTTCTGAACAAAACGGATGTAGTCAAATTTTTGATGTACACTCGCCACATGTAATATGTACGGTAGTGTGATATTACGATGTACTTTCATAATGTAACTATTAAATTGTTCAAATGTTAGAACAACATCGTAAAAAAGTTTAAAAGTATGTAGGTAAATTTATTTTCGGGTTCAAAATGCGACGTTGAGAGTGATTTGAATCATATAATATAGTTTAGATTTGTCAAATATGTTTTTCGAAATGATTCCTATAATTTCCAAGCTGGTAAAATCAAAACTCAATAAATTGTCAACATATTTTTATAGGAGAAAAAAATTATAAAATCATGACGGTAAAAGAATGCGTCATTCGTAACATAATAATGATATAAATAGAACTTTTGTTCACTTTTACAGTAAATCATAAATTTTTATGTGTAAAAATTGTTTCAATCAGTACATTAAAATTTAATCAAGTGTTTTCTATAAATAGAATTAACGGTCTGAATAATGAAAAGGATTATCATGGATGTTGCCTTCAATTTTTGTGAATAAAACAAAATGTAGTTTCGAAATGATAACTTAGAATGTTTAGATAACTCGTTTGGACTTACTGACAAACTTTCAACGTATTATATAGTCGATCTTAAAATTTAAAATTGACGACTAGTTCAAATACTTCAACTTTATTCGGACACCGATCGATCGTAATTGATTATCATTATTCAGAACTGTATTAAAGCTGACACTCGTTTATCGTTAACGGTTTTCAGGATAAACTATTAAAGTTAAATGTATCAAGTTTAAATATGTAGACAACATAAAACAATTTATATTATAAGACTCATTTAATTATTTAATTATATGTAAAATCTTTCAACTGAGAAACGTTTAACTTACAAATTAGAGTTGTATAGTTATATTAAAACTACTGATTTTTTTTTTTTTTTTATAAAATAATCGTAAAAAAGTAATTGCCCACTCCACATTACACTGAGGGTTTGTCGATAATAATTGATTGATGATTAGCAAAAACTGTTATTGTAAACAATTAATTAATGTTCAGCTTAAAGCTATTAAACTGCAGTATAATTGGAAATTTTAATATAGTCTATCAAAGTATAATGATAATATTTTGTTTTTTATTCTCAGGTATTGTTGTCCGTCTACATTCGATTTACATTAATTTCAATTGAATTTAACTGCAATATTATTGTTGTTTTTTAATCATATAATAATTGTATGAAACAGCTGGTATGTTTTTTACACTTACAATATGAATCAAAGTAACCTAACTTAACTAACCTATCAAAGATTTTTACATTCATGTAAAAAGTGACGCGTTTTCTGTAGGTACCTACGTGACGTTATTAAATTTTACAACTTCACTTGGTAAAATAAACAAACAAAAAACATATTTTTAATCTTATATCAAAATTATATAATAAGGTGTACAGGCGACTTAAAATGTTTTATTAGAACGATAAAATGCGAGAAATACCAGAATGAAAAACAGAGGTGTAATTTAATTTATCGATCAAAACGAAACAGAAACGCGTTTGTTTTGTACAGTTATTTATGTTTTATTGCGTTGTGTATACGTATATATATACTAAGATTTAACTCATTTTTGAAGAATCGACGTGAAAAGCACGTTTTTCCGGAATATATTTATTATTTTTCTTTCGTATTCTAGTTTATGTTGGTATTAAACAGCCGAGATTTAAAAAAAGAAAAAAAAAAAGTTACGCTTTTACGAAGGGAATCTCTTAAAATTGAGCACCTATAAAACTCTTTCTGATATTCAATAAGACGGTCCAGTAAATCCTGATTAAGGTCAACCGGTCTTTGTACCCATCGGTGCTTTAAGCAATTTAATAATAAGAAAATATATTTTATGTTCCATTGTGTGCGATTTTACGATATAGGATTTACGAGAATTTTCGTAACGTCTAAAATTTTTACGAGGCAAAACAGGTGTTATTTCCGTTTTTCTGGCATCTACGAGCTAATTGAAAACACATTAAACCAAGGCGAACGGTATACAAATTTAGAATTTTGATTGTTTTATTTAAGATAATAACGGTAGTAAATCCTAAAAGTTTTGTGAGTATTAGTTACAGTTAGCTGTTTCATACGGGTCTGTCTAAACCGAATCGTTAGCTAAAAAATCCGCGTTTATACTGTGTTTGATTAGTTATTTTATAACGGATTGTGATATTATGCTCGAATACATAGTTAGTATACCTAACATATTTTTTAACCACGTAAATGGCCGACGTATTTGCTATCAAAACTTTTAATGAGGATTTCTATAAGTTTTGAAAGATCGGAGAAACGCGTATGTGATTTGTGTACTACTTTCTTATTTTGTATGACTTTCTTCGTGAATTCTTTTTTTTTTCGAGTTGAAGGAGCGCGACTCCGATCGATTTACAACAAACTATTTATAATTTATTATAAATCATTATAATATTTTAATATGATAAAAATTTAAAACATAATTATATCTAAACAGTCAACAAGTCAATAAATATCCAACTCACCGAGTATGCCCTGCAGAATCTTAACTTTCGTAAGCAATCCATTTTCGCAAACACAATAGTATAAAATACCCAATAACTAACCGAAATTCTGAGGAAAACGCGTGTGCGCGTAAAGAATGTCACAGGATCCTAACTTTGTGATTGAACAAAGCAACACATGTGAACGGCGAGTTGAATTTGAAAAAGCTCTTTGCCATTTATGCAGTAGGACCTTTTCAAAGTGGACACGAATCTTTTACGTGGGTTTTTTTTTTTACAATTAATCGTAACTCCGTCTCTATTGCTCTACAACGTTGAAGTTCGTATCCGTCGAGGGGTATCGTGTAAAATGTGCTTACAAAGTAAAACGCGAACAATTAATATTTTTTTGAAATCCGAAACGCGTGTTCCCGGGGCAAACTTACAAATTTACCATTACATATTACATAACATCACGAAGACGTCGCGTGCACGTATTGTGGCCGACTTGAAAAGTAAAATCTAAGCCGTAAAAAAGAAAATCATCGTTCGATGTGACCTTACGAAAGCGTTTTTCGCGTACAATATTCAGAAAATCCGCGTCTCTCTTGTACACCAATGGTTATAAATTATAACCATTGTATATTATAACTTATAATATACTTAATACAATATCGTTTCGACGGTTGATTCGCGTGTACACGGCATATCGGCGCCGGATTTGCACCGTTTACACGCAGGAATCACACGTACGTTTCATGACCGCGGTCAATGCGGACGTGGTTAATAAACGTTGCAGTATAATAATATCTTCTGTATGACTGTGCGTTTGACGTGCGTTTCCATTCGCGTTTTCCGCCTTAATATGACACGCACACACACCGCAAACAATAACGTTTTTCGAGTGTCCGTGACGACCACCAGTGTTGGTGTTTTCGTTAATTTTTTTGAGAGTACCTATATACCACCAAGCCGTCATGTACCATATAAAAACTACGAGTATTTCTCTCACATGACCGCTGTAAAAGACTTTCTGATAGCGACTAATGCGTATCGATATTTTTTTACGACGGAGATTACTGTGTTCACAACTTTTCATTACAGACGGAATGCTCCGATTCCGATCGAAGTAGGTAACTATTCAAAAAGGTTTGTTTGGACACCGGTGGCACTTTGGTTGAAGCTTTTCGAAATTTCGCTTACTTTTTGAGTTCCGAAAAACAAAATATAGAATTTTACGGTCGAAAATTTGCAATTTTTAGGATCGTAACGTCCGTTTTCGGGTGGAAGGTGTGCCCCATTCGTTACGTTGAACACCACACGGAAGTTGGGATTTCGACGTTAAATTCTATTTTATTTGAAACATTTTTTGACGTTTTGATTGTTACCTGAGCTATGTGCCGAAAACGACGAAAATGGCAATACTTATTGGACTTACGTTACAGACCGCATTATTCCTTGCCCGTGTTTAGTAAGGTTCGCTTTGGTTTTTCGAAAAACCCTTTCGTTGCGGTCTTTACATCATAAATTTTGTAATATCTGACCAATTTGTCACTCATAGTTCCAGGTGATTTTTTTTCTATTTTCTAATTTCAGTATCTTAATCAGTAAGTTATGGACTGATAATATACCAAATACCAGTATTGTAATAATTCTGAATAACAATTTTTCATAGTTGTAATAATTTTACGAAACTGTTATCTTTTTTAATAAAAAACCTTAGAAAAAAAAATGTATTTTTGAGGCTTATATAATTTGTTCGGTATTTCATTCTTTCTACAGTAAAGTAGTTAGTTAATTTATTATAGAGTATAACGGCAGCTCATAAAAGCTATAAACTGTTTTAAACTGTCTTAATTTTTATAATATTTTGAGTGGACGCATTTATGAAAAATAAATACTAAATTTTTCTCGGTAAGTATTTCAGCTGAAAATCGTATAGGTACACAAATATTTTTCGTAAATTCATATAAAGAAGTTACCCCTCGGTCTTGTTTTTTTATGTGTAGTTTTGTTATTACATTTTGGATATATTGTGCAATATATTATGCGAGTAATACTCGTAACTGATTTAAGCACCAGAGTATAATGGGTTTCATAAACATAATAGTAATAGTCATAAAACGCTGATTGTTGTTATCATTTGATTATTAAAGTGTAAATAGGTAGCGTTGGTAATTGATTATTAAAAGTTTTTGAGAAAATCATTATTATACGTCTTAACGCATTTCTCGTTAAGCAGAAAATTAATTATGGCTATTATACAAGCTGATTCACGGGATAAAGGCGTTGGAAATACGCGATGATAATAAAAAACAAACAACAATTATTGTAAAAAAAATTACGGTGCTTGAATTGAAAGTCGGGATGTTTTTAAAAAGATATTCAACAAAATGGTACAATTTACAAAATAAAACTAAAAACTTTGTTTTTATCATAGTTACCAATTTTAATCTGTCACTCGTATGTTGATCACGACGGTCATAAGGTTTTGTAATTTTAAATCAATTTATATGCCATCATTTTCTTAAAAGTATATTTGTACTTCAATGTTGTTACTACAATGTTACTACTCGTGTATTATATTGTATTATTAATTATTTTTACTTGGGCCACGGTCCGTTCTGTAATAAAAATAAAAATGTGCAATTTTTTTTTTTTTTTTGTTAACTCTTTGGTCGATAGTAGATATGAATTTTTTTTTATGTAAAACTAAATGAACAAAAAACAATAATTATGTCTAACTCAAACATGTGAAAAAAAAATTTGAAATTTAATTAACGCTTCTAATACACTTTTATTGATTATATGTGTGATAATGTTTAACGAAATGGACGCTTTTTAAATGAGTCATTGCATTAAAATATCGAGGATCGTCATATATTATTTATATGTTTTCCATCAGATTCGGAGGAATATAAGAATATTTCGAGGTTTATGTAAATAAAAAAGCAAGAGAATTGAACACAAATTAAGATGAAATTCGTCATCGCGTCGGTGCAAAAATCATAAAATGATCGGTTGTATTTGTAAATTCAAAAAGTTTTTTTTCCCAGATCCTCGTATCGTTTTACTTGCTATAATAAGACGAATATTCTACATTATAATCATGAGTCGTGTTATCATGTTGAGTTTTTTCTCAAACTTTTTATTTCCTAATATAATTAAAACATGTTCCAAACATAACCTCCTGTTTCATATCATTGGCAGATTTTTATGGACTCATTCGGAGTCGGCAGACATTTTGACGTTAGCGGTTGTTTTCTAAAATATCATAACTTACGTCGTTGTGTAGCGTACAACGTCGGCGCGAACGCAATTTTTCAAAAATATCCTTTAATCTGCAATAGACTGCGGTTTGCGGACGACGTTCGAAATAGCGTTCGTGTACCCGTATAATATTATGACACGTCGGTAAATAAGGGTTTTTTTTTTTTACGTATAAAATACCTTCTTCGGTGCTTTCGGACGAAATTTCTAAAAGTTGTCAAAAATCAGCTGTTTTCGCAACAAAATCCACCCGACGTTTTCGCTTCAACGCGAGATTCTCTATACATTGTTTGCTCGTGACGTATACGCGCATTAAGTTTATTATATTGTGCCAGTTTGCGGGCAACTTGGGCTGATGCGTAAGGTCCGGAAATTAAGGCTGCAGCGCGAAAACGACCGGCGGTGTTCATTTTTCACTATCGCCACTTTGCGATAGATCCCCCGAAACCGGATACATTTCGGTACTTTTCTCCGTTATTATATTATGAATATCGCGTTATTATTTTTTATTATTATTTGTACGGCACGTACCAAAGTAAGCAAAATATACCTTTAACGTAAAAAAAAAACCAACGTTTTAAGTGAAAAAAATAAAAATAAAATAAAACCACTAAGAAACGCGGTGTTAAAAAGACTAAAAAACGAGAATCGCACTTAATCTGATCCCTTACATTAATTTTTATGTACCAATACGGCAATCGCTTACTAACATAATGGGAAAAAAAGTGTTCAAACAGTGTGCAGCCTAAGGAAAATATTGTAAATTATTTTTTTAAGAAAATTTTCATCGGTTGTCGTCAAAAACGACCAGCGAAAAATGAGTCGGTCATTATATTTTTCGATGAATATTTTCCTAGTGTTTTTCGGTGAATTTTAGCTGTACAATATCACGATATAATCAGAATAAGATTACGTTAGACAAAATGTTTATTAATTAATACAATTTCGTACATTTATCGAGAATAGTTTAACGGACACTATTTATTTTTGACAACCATGTAGTGTCTTATTTTTAAGTTTTAATGTTTAACCGCATACATTTTGTTTTTTGAAAAGTCGAAAATGACCGAAATTCAACGAGATTTTATTATTTAAAATTCCCAATTAAAGAAAGTAATTGCATAATTCATAATACATATAATCGTTTTTCCGTTGTGTTTTTGAATTATTAAGAAGACGTATGCAAGTGTATAAATTTCAAATACTATTGCTCTTAGTCAAATATATACAGTACAGTATTGAAGACGAGTATAGAAATATAATAGTACTAATGGAATCTAGTACCATTAGAATCGATTTAATATTTCAAGCTTAAATCTAGGTATGGAAAACCAAAACCAGCGTACGAAAAACCAAAATTTGAAACTTCAAACTAAAAGATTTGATGGGATAACCATTAAAATAGTGGAAATTATGAATGTTATACAACTTTTGAAAAAAAAAAAATAAGTGTATATTATTCAAAAATAAGCCACGTGCGCTTAAAATTATGAATCCATAATGGTTTTCAAAAATTAATCTATATATATGTATAAACTATATAAATATTGGTTTATTTGTATGAGATGTTGATTTCCATAAATTAATAGAAAAAAAGTACAGAACAAATATTCTCAAATTTAAATTTATATTACGTGTTTTATTAAATTAGATACATACATGTATATGAAATTCACTATAGGTACCTAACCTATTCCGTACCTACTCAGAGCTATACAATTTAAAATGGAACATCGACAATTCTTTTTTTATTATTTTCACTATTGCGAAACGACATTTATCATAATTTAGTATAACCGAGTAAAAAAATGAAACAAAAAAAAAAGAACAAAACATGTGTTGCGTGGGATCCTATATAATATATGAATAACAGACAAAATTATAATAAATAATACGTCAATGTTTCGTATTATGGTTATTTATTGGTCGAGTAGAAATTGTTTTAACGAACACCTGTACGATTATCTTATAATGGATGAAATGCACATGTTTTATTCATACGGACATTATACGTGTAAATTTATATGACCGGTGATTTTAATTTAAATTTTTTTTTGGTTCAAAATCTTCGAAATTGCTAAGAACGACTTTAAATTGTCGCTCGGACGGGTAAACAACGCAATCAATTTTTGTGCGAATGACAGCCCTTTTAACTGTTGGAATTCGTAATATTCGCAGTTTATGTTTTATAATAAAATCTTTAATTTTCGTTTTAGAGTTTTTATACAATTTAATATAATGTAAACGACGTATTTCCTTATGTGCGATACAAAAAATCGATCACCTCAATAACGGTTTATTGACGTTGTTATACGTTGCTTACATTTTGGCCATTATTTCTCCAAACTCATTGAGAATTTCACACATAATTACAACGGATAAAGTTCAAACCAGGTGAAAAAAAAAAAAACAATCGCCATGAACATTTCTAACCGTTTTGATCTTTTTTAAGATAAATATAGAAAGATTTTATAATTATGTGAGTTTCTTTTATAAATTTATCATTTAGCTTTCATATTTAAAGCTCGAAACTTTTACACAAACTTCAAAACGTATATTTCGATACGCGGTTGAAAATGTTTTTCGTTACGATTGTTCGTCGCGTTATCGATTCATACTCTTCGTTCCTTTTTTGACGTATTACTCTTACAAAAATGATTAAAATATTACCCGATTGAGATTCCTACTCGCTAATATTATTGGCGTAGATAAAATTTATTAAACGGTCAACAAGCTAATAAGTATTTAACTCGCAGAGTTCGCCCCGCAGAATCTTAATTTTCGTAAGCGATCCATTTTCGCAAACATAATAATAATAATAATATAATCAGGTACAAAATACCCAACAACTAATCGAAATTCTGTGGAAAACGTGTGTGCGTGCGCGCGTGTGAAGAACGATACAGAAATCTACTTTCGCGATCGAATCAAGCGACTAGTAGACGGCGATTTTATTTTGTAAAAGTCATTCGCCATTTATTTACCACGGAAGATTTTCAAAGTGAACACAAATCACAGTTAATCGTCGGTCCGACTTTGACGCCGAAGTTCATATCTGTGACGCGTTTCGTAAAATTCGTTCACAATGGGAAACGCGAACAAATATTTTTTGAAATCCGAAACGCGTGTGCCGGACGCGTCACGCAGAACCCTTTCGCGGGTTACGAGTTCCGATTAGGGTCGAATTCTGACGAACAGCACGTTACGCAGTAGCGTCGTTTCGGTAATTTTCAGCCCGGGGCAAATTTACGAATTTACGTGTAGCTTCACGAAGACGTTTGCGCCTGCCCCGTTGGTGCCGACTTGAAAAGCGACTCCGAACGACGTTTATCCTGGTCGTGGCGGAGAGTATAATTATGTTGGATCGTCCGAGCGAGCGGACAGAGCTTACGATAATTGATAAAACGGGAAAAATAAAAATCGTTATTAGGTACGACACACACACGGTTCAAACCGTCGAAAGAGCTCATTTAACGACGCTGCCCGATGAAGAGTAAGACGACGACCGCGGTGGCGAAGTGTCGCAGCCAGCGCCGCTCGCGCGCCGGTGTGTGTGGACCGCGAGGGGATGATTGATGGTTGGTGTGCGTTTGCCAGACGCGTCTTGTACGCGTAGAGAGAGAGATATACGTACAGGATGTATATACGCTCGAAAGGGTAAATCCGCACAGGGGATAAAATAATATTGATGTAACGTCTCGATCGTTATGGAAATTTTTTAACCGAGTCAATAATGATGGTTCCAAAACGTACTACGGGCCGTTTTTTGTTTTTTTCCAGTAGGTATCGATCGGTTTTACGAAAAATCGTCGATACGTTTCGTCTGACGGCGCTCGAAAAGTTCTTTTTAAAAAGGAGGAAGTAAAATACTCTCGTTCATCGTGTCGAAACTCGTTCCAATCTTAAAGAATCGTTCCTTTTATCGTTCCTGGTTATAAATACTTGTAGAATTCATAAATGATTTACCGATATTTATAATCAATGATTTCACGTTCCTCGGGAACAAAAACTGTACACTGTTTTGCGATACATTTCAATGTGATATTCTGGTTCAACGGACATACCTACGATCCCAAAACGTCTCTGATGTTCCGAACATATTATAACCACGGCGTCATATGCGTCACTGATACCTACTTAACATATTTGTTGTATTTATTAGTTGAAAAGTACACATTAATATGAAAAAATAAGAAAAAAGAAATCGTAGCTTGAAAATATTCAATTACTAAATTAAAATAATCTTCTTTTACGATAGATTACAAATGATATGCTTAAGCGCTTTATAGTAACAGATATAATAAATTTTAATCCGTTCCACTACTGTCTCCTCTGCGACTGACAATAATAATAACGAATGACGACCAAATATACGATGTCGTAATGAATAAATATTCGTGTATACAATGTTAGATGGAAATACGACAGATGTATAAACTTAAAAAGTATTCACATATTTATTTATATAAGTAAACATAAGAAACGAAAAAAAAAAAAAACTTCTGGCAAATAAACGGACGAAATTCCGTTACGTTCCTTTGAGTACGGTGCTTCCAAGCACTGCGTTTTGCTTTTTACTTGTCGCGCTGGAAACGGTGTGCGGTTCGACCAAACTCATTAATTTTTGATTGATTTTAACAAAAGAAGTTCTGACCGATGGCACAGTTCGATCGCCGTCTATTTTCTTGATGCGTTATATAACTGGACTCGTGCGATTTTGGAAATAGTTTTGAAATGCGATCACTCGAATATCGTCAATCGTTTGGTCGGCGCGATTTGTGAAAATAAAACTTTTTTGAGGCTAAACTGTACTAAGCTAAACCCACCCCTGAGATAGTCGTTCTGTGTATTTTTTTGAAAGAAAGGTTTCCGCAACGGCCGAGGGGATGAAACCCCGGGAATTCGGATCAAGGGTCATCGTTATTTTTCGAGATCGATCATCGCGAGTGTTTGCAATAAAAAATCGAATAAAACAAATTTGTTCAAACTTCTATAGAATATCGCGCGTATTTTCTCGAACAACTTACTAAAAAATTAAACGATTCAAAAAATTAAAATGTCATGCGATTACGGATTTCGGGAATCATCTAAGTAAGTGTAAATATATATATATATATGCATATAAAAAAAAAAAAATTACAAAATGGTGGTTTTAAAACGGCCTTGGTGAATGAAACGCGACTTCAGCGCGACAACTGCAGATAACAATTATTTAAATTTTTTGACGTGATTACAACGAATTTGCATTCGAAAACCGTAAGGAAGATTTATTCAGTCCACCCCTCAGGACAATGGGCCTTCTAGTAATTTATGTTCAAGCTTTTGTTTAATAACAGTAATTTTTTTATGACCTTCAAACTATGAGCGGAACAAAGATTATGTATTGATTTTACAAAGATGTTTTTTGCGTTCATTGTTCCATCCGTGATTAATAGTAAGATTGTGCTTAGGATAATTGTGTGTATATTAATCTTCCGACACGCTTTTAATTTTCAATTATGAAAAAAAAAAATGTTCATTCATTGACTTCACAGTTATTATACTTCTCTGAGTACTAGACTGTTCAACGACAATAATAATTCTAATTACTCGTAGTGCGTATTACTTTGAAGTTTAAATTTTAAGTTTACTAAAAAAAAAAACACAATCCGTATTTCTTTAAATGCATTGAAATTTTAGTAATACACAATTATAATTTCTTAAAGGTGCCGAAAAAAAATCGGTGATATTTGATTATGTCCATGTGACAGATGAGAGTGCAACGATTCTCGTGTGTACAAGAGACGTACTGTTATTAAAAAACACTACGATAGGAGATAAAGTTTTCAACTTGTATTACTTGTAATTCGATTATTGTAAATTATCTTAAAAATGGTTTTTTTGAATCGAAAATGCGAAAAGCTTATCGTCAGAAATTATATGTTTAAATAGGTACCGTGCAAATGATAAAAGTGGTACGATTTCGCTTACTAAATACAAGTTTGATTTGAAACATCGTTCATGACGTATTTTAATAGCAAATAATGATAAGACACTATCTATACGTGTTCGGCGTTTTCATTCTTAAACTTCTTTGATTTATAATTTTTTTTTTTTTTTTTACCCAAAATATAATATTTAATATTTAAATTTTTTTATTTATTTAATTTAAATTTAATATTTATGTATGTATGTGTATTAGTAAAAGTGTGTCTGTGCTAGTGTCCTTTTTTGATTTACACAAAAATATTTGTACGAATTTTTAAATTATGCGTGTTACAAAATTTGTTTGTTTTGCATTCTACATACATATTAGTATTGCGCTCGCGTGTTCTTAAATTTTAAGAATTATAATCGCAAAACGTGAAACGACTCGCGTCTATTTACTTATTTTTTTTTAATATTTAACTGTGGTTTTTACGTGTTTCCCATACCGACGCGATGGCAAAATTCTTCGCGTGCGGTCTTAAATATGAAACACAAATAATTCGTGCTTCTTCTGTGAATTGTTGGTGTTTGAAAACTGCATTTTTGATCCTTATATAATAAAGAGTCAATTTTATTCACGTTTGTGGCCTTTGGTATACGCGATAGAAAATAATATTTGTTTTTTTTTAACTAAATTTGATTTATTTTAAATAAGTGCCGTTCTTTGGCTTCATAGAATGCTCGAAGTCGAAAAGTTTATCGTTTGAATATCATGTAGATAATTATTTAAGAAAAATGGAAAATTCTGCGTATTTACACGAGACTAGAAAGTAACATTGATCTTTTCTTTATTAATTCTGTAATGTACAGTGTTTGAACGTGTACAAGATCTTTTCAAGCATTTTTTCAAATTATATTATGCGGTTTGTGAGAAAACCTGAAAAAATTTAAAATTTACTTACATCTTTATTATAAAAATGGACGGTATATTTACGTACACAAATTAGTTTTTAGTTTTTATACCGTACCATTCTTTCTCATCGTGGTCATACGATAAAAATACGTAAAAGAACTTGAGTTGTAAACTTTTTGTAAGCATACTATTTCTCTGTTGTTGACTGTTTTTTTTTTTTCTTCAAATTTATGAGCAATTTTTTCACGTAATTTATCAGTCGATTCTGACCCAAAAATGTATACTCTATATTTATGGCTAAACTGTTTTTTAATTTTCATTTATGTCGATACATTGTTTGACGACCAAATCTTTAAAAGTAAAACCGAATCTCGAGGTCACAAATGAAAACCATTAACGTTATTGTAGGTTTTCCTATTTTTATTAAATACTATTTAAGTTCAAGAAAAAAAATAGTACTCTTATACTTGACATCAATAATTTTGGTCCTCTAGTAAAAAAATTTAAATTTTACGTAGACCGAAGTTGGGCATTAACTTGTTTACAGTTAAAATGTTGTGAATTTTTAAAACTCATAATAAATAGAGTGTGAGTATTAGTAAGAAAAAAAAATTTCAAAAAAAAAATAATATAATATGAATAAAACTATTTGATGTGGTGAAAACGTGATACTATAGTGTATTTATCTCTATATGTGAATTGAAAACATTAAATATTATCTTTATTATAAATTAAGTTGTTATTTTCCGTCGATTAACTTATGATCCAACGAATTAAAAAAACTGACTTTAAACTTTTGGCTTAACTTTTTGTTTTTTCAATTCACAGAGTCCAAAAAAAAGGTTTGTTGACTCAATCGGCCCCGATGAACACTACCGAATTCAAAAAAAGTGTTGGTCTAATTTCTCCGGTACACAAGACGACGGTATCCGTTCGGTCCGCCACGAAAGTCCCCCCGAGGCGTTTAAAACAACAAAACGCGTTGCAATCGACCGCGCCGGGATGTACTTTTGACGGCGCCGTGTACCGCGGTTTCGTTTTTTTTGTTTTCGTTTTTTTTTTGAAAATTCCCAGCCTTCGGAATATTAACGTCATTTCTTTTATTTTTTCCCGCACCCTCGGTTTTCCTTAAACCAATTTACGTATGGAAATATTCGAAATTGAAACTCGCGTTCGGCCGCACGTCAACGCGGCAGCCTCGTAACCCGCACCAGGCGCGAATCGTTCGCATTTTAAGCGGCATAAACGCGACCCGTTTTCTCTTGGAAAACATTCTTTTACTGGGGAAAAAGAAAAAGAAAAACGCCACGCCACGTCGATTTCCGTAACAGTTTTGTTGTGTCGGAAACACAACGACGTACGATACAGGGCGAACTGGATTTTCAAAATACATATTCGAATTTTAGTTTGAACTAGGCCTATTTTTTTTCGAAAGTTTTCAACTGATTTTTCGGGACGTTCTTCGTGGACGTGAAATGGACTTGAGAAATATTCAAAGTAAGTTGTACACCACATTTTTTGTTATTTATCCCTGCGCCCGAGAGAGAGAGAGACAAACTATTGTGTTTTGCACGCACATTGTACGACGGATCCGAATTTTTTTTCGAGATTATATATCGTTTAATCAACTTGTAAATTAGACTACCATTTTTTTTTTTTCATTTTCATTCTATACAAATTATTAACTTAATTTTTTATTTATATTACATCTTTGAAATGAACAAAAAATTATCATGTATTTTGATTTAAATTTACCCGAGAACCGAAAACACTTTTAATTTTTCACGGATAGGTTGTAATTTTTTTTTCACGTTTAGTTTTCGTTCCCGGTTCCGCTTCCAAAATATTATAAAGGTTTCTGAAACTGGTTTTTGCGGTTGGGTTCCAGACCGATCGTGATAATTGATTGAATATAATACGATAAATTAAACATTTACTACGACATTGAACTGTTTCTTTATTGTATAAACAGTAAAACATTTCAAAAATTTCAACACATGATACGTATAGAATTATCGCTACTAAACGCACGAATTATTGTCTCATTCGGTTTATAATTTGATTTAGCTCAAATATTAAAAAAATTAACTTTCAGTAGGTACTTAAATTCTTCTTTTGAAACGTATCTACTTTTTACGGCAAATGAGTATGTTTCATAGTTATATTTTTGAAAAATATAGTCGGGAATGTTCGAAAAAAAAAAAACAAATCTAACATAGGATTTTATCCCTTTAAAATCTAAAAAAAGACTTTCCTTCTTGTTTTGAAAATATTAAATTATTCTGCAGTGTTTGGAAAATCGCATTTTTTTTTTTTTTTTTAATTACCAATACCGTAACATTTTGGGTACAATTTTTTGTACCGAAGAAATATCATGAATTTCTAAGTCGTTTAAAGGACACAAAACGATGTATTTTTTCAGCCTTATTGTGAGCTATGTGCACAATAAATTCTCGGTATCGTTTTTTTTTTTTTTTTGGGACGATAGATTTGCCATGAATGTAAACGTAGTATTATTGTGTTAACACAATACGTGTACGGATGTCTATGCAAATGTTGAATTTGTTATGTGTATATTTACGTTCGGATTCAAAAGAAAAGTTTGTTGCTCTTTTTTTCATTTCTTTGCTATTTTCCTATTCAAACTCTGTATACGGTGGAGGAAATGTGCGGAAACGGCCACGCGAGAGATTCCATTCGCACGGCACCCATAAACGCCTCATTACGTTATTTTATTCACGTTTGGGAGAGAGGTTTTACGTCTAAGTATAGTAAAAATACAAAATAAACGTGTTGAAAATAGAATAAAACGAATTAATCATGTTGGATACCGAAAAAGGTCGAGTTCTGACAGCAAAAAAAAAAAAAAAAAGGTGACGCAAAGACCGTTGGTAGCCGGGTAAAGGTGACCTATTCGAATTTTGTTGAAAACCATACCAAAGAAAATTCATGGTAGGGTTACAAATAATAGAATTTAATAATGTGTATAATCATGAACACTTAAGAATAGAAGGGACGTGTAGTAAAAAGCATATAAAAAAAGTCAGAATCGCTCTAGGTCGCGTGGGCAGTTTGACAAAGTAGCAATTACGCTTTGGGTGGGTCACTGGTTCGGAAGTTGTGGTTTAAACGTATTATTTGATAGCAATGTTAAATTTTGCCTTCAAAAAAACAATTCTGAGCGAAATCTCAACTTCAAAGGACAAGGGAAATGGGCTATTTGAATAGGGAATATTAGTCCCGTAGAGCTTCTTAGGTTCCTCTAATTTTGATTTTGACTTTGCCAGATTGTATTTTCTTCTAAAACAAATAGCTATGTACCAAATATCAGTGTGATAGGACAACGGGAAGTGGTTTATATGATTAAGCTTTCTTAATCATATAGAGCTTAACATATAAGAGCTTAGCTCCTTAGAGTTTTTTTGAGCTCCTTAGGGCTGTTTGATTTGATTTTTTCATATTACATTGTCATCCTAAACAAAGCTATGTGCCAAATCTCAGCTTGATTGTACGATGGGAAGTATGTTTCGAAAATTTCAAAGTCATACTTAAAATCCTTACCTAACTGTTTCATAAAAAAACATGGTGAGAAATATTAATCATGATGATGTTCAATTGTTGTTTGGACTTATTTACTTTATCATTCAAATGTTACATAAAAACCGTTAAAAAATGTCTCATAGAAATTATTGGTGTTCGATAAATCGTATTTGTCTTGGACAATGACTATAAAGTATTCTTTTCAAATTCTCAAAACTCTAAATTGAAACACTATATGTTTTCTGACAGTTTGCAACTTTCTTTTGCCCAATTTTAAGTCATAGTGTTGATTTTTTTTATTTTTACTTTTTTCCGTTCGTCTACAATACACTGCATTCACGATATTTTTCTGAAGTTCTTCTCTTCGTGCCACATCGGCGTACCGATGTTAACGTGTGAATATACAAATCCTATTTATGATATTATAGGTATATATGTGTATAAAGATACTATTATTAAACATTAATTCAACTATCGTCGGTTAGCATATTTGAAGCAGCGACTTCACTTTGGAAGAGGTATTTATTTTTATGTTTAAATTGAATCTGTAAGCTATGGACTATATAGTTTACGATTCTGAACGAGCTCATTAATACTCTTCAAAGACAAAACGATGGCGCAATGAATAAGGGGAACAATTTATTAATCGATAACCAATGTTTTTTTTTTTTAATAGTAATTTAATAAACATATTGTTTTAAACATTGCGTGTAAAAGTAATGTACCGTGTGTGAGCTTAAAAACTACGTGGTTCACTAAACACATAACTTACGCATGATTAAAAGAACTTTTAAGTTCTATTGGTGTAATATGTAGCTTGAAAACGATCGAAACTATTTGAAATTTTAATAACGTTTAAACTTTATCCGTTTTAATAATGTGTGAGAACGTAGATAAAATTAAACCATTTTTGAAGGATTTTTGGCCTATATCGCACATAATAGACAAAAATGAAATAATAACGATGTTGAAATATCTAAGAATAAACCAAATTCGTCTAAAACTATTTTTTTTTTTAATTTTCAATCATGTGTTACCTTTGTAAATGATAATTAGTTAAAATATTGAACTTTTTTTTTTTAATCATAATTAAAAGAATAATGCAAACATTTTAAAAAATCTTCAATCAAAGTACCATATATTAGTTAGTTAGTTAACACGTTAGAATGTTAGATAGTTGTACCGCTTAAAAGGGAAGACAAACGTATTTTTCATGTATATATATATATATATATATACCAATAAGCGGAAACAAATTTAACATGGTTTCTTTTGATCAGTTTAATATTTGAAAATATGCATGAATTTGTGTGCATTTATTGGCTAGTTTATTTGAGAAATCGATTTTATAGGCTCTGAGCGCAGCGAGCAATGTTTTGTTTTTACAATGATTTATTTATTTTTCGTCTGTCCAAAAAATTGTCCAATATTTACACGAATTTTATTAAAAAAAAGCAAGATATTTGCCTTTAGATTGATACCTTTTTATGAATTTAAGATTTATTTTAGAATAGATGAAGCGTCGTTAGAATGGGAAAAACTAGCATACAAACGTTAGTGGAATTAATTCCTCGATATTTTCACACGTCTTTGGAATGAACGAAATTAGATTGCCGTAAAAGTTTGAAAACAAACAATATATATTTTTAGCTGTCGACAAATCTCAGTACAAAGCATAAAATATGATGATTTTGCTGCGGTCGTAGTTAGTTTGTTAGAAAATTTGTAAGCAAGTATACAAAAGAATAAATTATACTGTCAAAACTTTCGTTCTTAATATATTCTTTTGACCTGATCCAAAACACCTGTTACTTTATACTTATACGTTTCTTGAAGTTATATCATGTAGTTGTAGTAATGTGCCTTTCTCGGTTATTTTGATTGAGCATAGCACAGATCGAATTACAGCTAAAACACTCAAACTTAATGAATTTTCTAACAGAAATGAAAACATTTAATTTTCAATTCATCTGATAAATTAAAGCTAATTTATATTGAGTTTTTTTTAGAAAAAGGATATTAGAAAAATGAAGTAAACAAATCCATGGTAATTTTTTATACGTATTTTGCAAAATCGATAAATATTGGAGAATTAAGTATGGGTTATTAAAACCCATTTTTTTTTTTTTTTAATAGGCTTATTTTTTTTTTTTTTAGAAATAATTCATATTATATTTTAATGCGAAAAACCGTTTGAATACAATTTCATTAGATTAATGAAATAAATAATTTATTTGATCAAAAAACATATCTGACTACCTACAAAGCGTAGCGAAGATGTATTGGTTTTTACAATGTTATTTTTCCGTTAAAACTTTTTCGGATAGTAGGTACAAAAACGATTCAGTAATATTTTCATATAACCGTTAAAACTTTGTAAATCGGACGTAGATGGTTTTTTGTTTGAAGTGTTTCTGATTTTCGGTCGTATTTTTGGAGTTATGTTCCAAAATCGACAAAATAAAAATCCTAAAATCGCTTGGAGTCCCTTGATATTATGTTAAAAGCTTTCCGTTAAAAAGGACTTCCATGGTTTAAATATTTGAAACTATTATATATACATATATTATGTAGGCTTATATTTTCCGATATTTATTAATTATTATTAGGTACTGTCGTATACGCGAGGCTGGGCATAAACTAGTTAAAAGTTAAAATTAAGTTAAAAAGTTAAGTTGGTTTTAATTAAATTGCTTAATTCGTCAATTTATTTTTTCGTTGACTTTTAACGTAACATGTGTTTTACATTTATTAATAATTTTTTTTTCATAACTCTTTTAAGAAAAAAAGTACTACTAAGAAACAAAAAATTTCAATAGAAAATAAGAAAAAAGTTTTTATGAAGCGGAAGAGAGCGGTCTGATATCATACCATAGGTACGAAACCGCGTGAATGAAAAATATGAAATATTATTTTTACATCTTTGGTTAGTCAACTTTTAATAAAATAAATTAAATGAATTAACTTTTAACTTAACTTTTTGTTTTTTCAACTCACTTAACGAGTTAAAGAATGGTGTTAACTCGCCCAGCCTTGCGTACCTACCTATTCGTGTTTTGTTCGCATTTTATTCCATAATTATTACAAGACACAAAGGGCTATTTATTTGCAAACTCTGTCTTTTGAAACCGTTACAATTGGTATGCAACTTATTTTCGACGGGTCCGAGCGTTTCGGCGTGTATAGCTAACGACGACGGAGGACAAAATGGCCGGCACTCCGGCGCAGTTCAGCCATAAATCTTCTTGACGTATTTATTATTATTATTATATTATTATTATTATTATTATTATTATGGACCTGATGTCCGAAAGATTCCCCTCCGGCATTTTAAAGGGTACTTACCACGCGCCCTCGGTCTCATCTTTTTCGCCATTATTCTATTGGCCTCTGGGCGTTTGAACAGGCCGCGAAGACTGTCTAGGGTAGGTATCGCGCTTTGTCCGTTTCTGCATTGTGGAGAGGAATTATTATTTGTAGAGTCGTCTATTTCACCAGAGGTGTTCAGGAAAACAAAGGAGATCGTAAATAATAAAATCAACGTTTTATTACAGGTAACAAGGCTGGACCCGTTAAAAGTTAAAATCAAGTTGATTTTAATTAGGTCAACTGACTCGCTAACTCGTTTTTTTCGTTAACTTTTTTATTTAATGAGTTAATTTTTTTTAAATTTAACGTGTTAACTTAAAGTTAATCTGTAATATTAAAAACTATTAAAAAAAAAAAAAAAGCATCACCATAAGAAGAATATTTCAAAAGGAAATAAGAAAGGATTTGTTTTTGAGCGAAGAAAAATATACCATACTAGATACAAAACCACGCGAATTAAAAATATGAACCCCTATAGTCTTCATTTTGAGTTAAGTTAATTTTTTTTGTTGGTAAATTTTTAATTTAATACATTTAAAACGTTAATTTTTAACTTAACTTTTTAAAAAATATCGTAAAATTGCCCAGCCTTGAAAATAACTATAGCATTGAGTTTTTATAACGAAATATTGCGATAATGTAATATGTTTGAAACTAGGTGACAGTGTGAAACGAGCGGTAATGCAGAACAGTGAGAAATAAAGATAGGACACCACGAAAACGTAATTACGCAGTTTTAAAAGGTTAAGGAAAATGGAAAATGTTTTTGTTTTGCATTCAATTTATCAAGCGCAATGCTTTAGAAAGTGGTAGACACGCTATGCGGAGCTTAGATTTCTGTAACGAGTGATGATTAAAAAAAAAAAGTTACACTTAAAAATGTCATAATCAAGGCTCTGTGACAAATTAAACAAAACTAATTCACCCACCACAGTTGAAACGCATCCGCGGGAAACCAAACGAAAAACTCTTTAGTAGATATAACCTATTTACTTATCTAAATTTTATTTTTGAAAACCCTTTTTTAACCCTTTTTAATTAATTTTTCTTAATCAGGGCCTTTTTTAACGCTCATATTCACGTGGGGTGTCCGAACGACCCAATTTCTAAAAATACGAAAAGTGTGCATGGGAAGTTCACCTTTTTTTTTTTTTAAATTTAAAGAAACAAAATCAAATAAATAAAAATATGCTTTGTGCATTGATAAAAATTACTTGTCGAAAAAATCTTTGTATTTAAAAAAAAAAAACGAATCGTATTCAAAAGACAATGTACAATTGTTTTACAGTTACCGAATTTGTTTTGATTAATTTTTCTTGTATTTACCCTCAACTTGAGTGGGTAACTCTCTCATTTTGACGAATAATTTTATGAAGTTGTTGAATAGATTTTAAAACTTTTTGTTCCACGAAAATCAATTTAGTCCGTCATTATATAAACCAAATTATCTTTTTAAAAAAAAAAAAAGTGTATAAAAAGTCTATTTTTTTTATAATTTACAAGTTTTGTTTTTGGTACATTTACTCGTGGACAAAATAACGAATAACCCAGTGAAACGAACACATTTTTTAGGAATTATAACACGTATGGTATTTACTATATTCAGTTTATACACTTCAACATTTTATTTTAACAAAACACCCAATACGTGATCGATGGTTGTTGCGTGTAAGCGCGGATAAATGTAATAAGTTTTAATAACTCTATTAAGCCGAATATAATATTTTAGTTTAGTTTTCAATATGTTATTTAAGCCATTGGATTAGAACTATAGCCATTATGAATTTCCAGTTAAATCTACTATATAAATATACATAGTACATGCAATGTAGAGGGATTATATTAAAATTATTAAGTACCTACTTGAATCTTGATCAATTATTATTATTATTTATGAATGTTTAGTACTTGTATAGTATACGATTGTTTGAAAAATGTGAGTAGCAAACGATCAATCTATGGGTTTTTTACTTAACCGTACTTACCGGTCTTACTGCAGCTTAAACTTAGATCGCAAACATTAATTATGATTCACGCGATTACAACACGAGGAATCTTTTAGAATTTAAGAGTAGTTTCAAATCTAAACATTATGCCTTTTGGGGAGAACCGTTAAAATTATATTTTAAAAAGAATCGTTATTTGTGGTTTCTCAGCTAAACCGTTATGAAAAAACCGTTTCGAGAACGCTGTGTGTGTAAGATATAATTGAACTATATGTTTGTATAATGTGAAATATATTCATTTAAATGTACTGTACGATTATTACCAAATGCAAAATGTGATAAATAATTTTAAGGGAAAAAAATTTAATTTTTATTTTGAAAACGCATATTCAAATTATATATTCTTGAATGTGGTTATTTTTACGTAGAACGCTTGATATCATCGTAGTTATAAAAACGACAAACGCATTGCCGTTGGTTGCAAAACCAAGTGATACTTTAATAAAACTTTTTTTTTTTCAATTTCGTTGAAAATAATTATGCGCAAAGGGTTAAATTATCATAGTATTGTGGTTTTAAGGTCATTAAAGACCAGACGTCCAGACGTTTAATCTTCGACGTTGCCTTTGTTTTTACAAGCTCTTGAACGGAGGTACTGACTCTCCTGAATTATAACAAAAAATCGGTCTCGAAGTACCACCATCCTTCAATTCTAGGAATAATCCGCCTTTATTGCTGTACCCCAAAATCCAATAAAAACTAATTCACTCATAGTCCGATGTTTTGCTTACCCATGCATACTGTGTGCAATAATTAAGTTGAAAATTTTCAGTATTTTTCAAATGTATTACATCGTCGAAAACGCATAGCTTTCGTCACAATTGACGATAAGCATTTAAATGTATACACGAATCGCATTCTTTGTTCTATTCGAATACCTATTTATCAAAAATACATGTTATTATTAACTTTTTAAATATATATTTTACCCTTTTGGGGGTGTTGTGAAATATTCGTCGTTGTTGAATAAAAAAAAAAAACTATTGTTACTACACGAATGCTATAAAAATAGGTAGGTACTATAATACTCAAAATAATATTTAATTCGTTCAGCACCAGGTCAGAGCAGCAAGAAGACTATAACATAAATAATTTTTTTATGACTTTTTTTTCTTCTGTTTTGGGCCAGTTTCTTGTTTTAAATGTAAATTCGAAATTATTCCTTTCCGGTTGATTTTTGAGTTTGTGCATATTATTATCTCTATAGACACCCAGTTATTATTATTATCAACTAACAAAGGAATAGTTTGAATACAATGTTACAATTACTTCGTGAAAATCCAACAAATCATGCGAATTATAACAATAGCGTGAATATTTAACGGGACATCCTCCTATATGACTCATTTTGGAAAGATTTTAATGAACTTACTTGTATTTTAATTTTAAAATTAACGATAAAAAATATCAGTTTTTACACATTTTTTCCATATGTGTGTATAACATCAATTGTTTAAGCTTCCGATCGAAGTCCTCACTAAAATCATATTTGACTTCAAACAGCTTTTAAGTTTTATGTTTTTGTTTTTTTTTTGTTTCAGGTAAGCAAACAATTTGAATACTTCCGAACGAATCGCGTAGTTATAATGAAACCAATAACAGAATCGTCAATTTAATTTTCAAGTGAGTAGAAATCATTTATACGATATATTTTACTTATTTTTTTGTATTTTAACAAAGTAATTTTTTTCGTTGGCGTGCATAACACAATCAGATGGCCACAGTGTAGTAATAAAAATCACGTTTTTCCTTCCAACTTTAAAAAGTCGCCTACACGTTTCATAGGAATAAATAATTAGTAGTTTTAATAGTATCTATACTCCTGCAAAATGTTTTGATAAAACTAGAAAATTCGTGTGTGACGTCGTTGTAATAGTTTATATGTTTCTGGTGGTAAGCCCACTAACCACTTTAATTTCGTAGCAACCCTACTGAAATAGCTCAAGTTGAATTTTGGTCAGTATAAAGTGATTTATAGCTGTCGAAAAAAAAAAAAATGTTTAAATTGATTTTTCTACAAACAATATAATATAGTAATTTCTGTGATAATTATCTTTTAAATACATATTTGTACTTGCAAATTTCAACAACGTGAAAAATTTTTTTATTGGACTCTTTTTATCGATTATTTTCTACACCTGCCATTATATAAATACATTGTGTATAGAAAAATAGGAAATTTTGTCGACACGTGTATCTCATATACAATCCAAAAGCTATATTCGCGTTTTAACTAAGGATTAAGAGTGATTTTTTATTTGCTAAAAAATTTAATTAAACATTCATACTAAACACTATGGATTCTCGAATTACAGTGCGAGTTTCGCATGTCTTACGTTAGCCGTTAATCGATTAAATATATTAACCATTCGTTTCGTCCGTACAGCGTATTTGTGTGTGCGTTGTGACAACAAAACGATGCGTTTCATTCATCGTTGTATCGTTATAAACAAAGCACATTTTCTCCGTACGGTTAATATCGAACATTTTGTAGTAGCTGTACTCGCGTTATCGCAGTTTCCACTCGTGTAGCTGACAAAAATTGAAAATCGTGTTCTGTCACGAATAATATTATACACGTGGGTTAGTTTTTTGTTGGGTCTTTTTTCAATATCATTATGATTGTCTCGTAGGTCGTATATTAAAACGAGATGGACCATAGTAAATTATGTAATTGCGTGGCGATGAAAAAGAGGAAAAAAAAAAAAATTAATCGAAATATGCGCTGCAAACGTTTGTGGAAACCTAACCGAACGAGAAAACAATGCGAACGATAATCAACCGATAAAAATATGTCCGAACAAACGCTATAAACGAAAAATCTTTGTCCATCAGAAATTACAGCGCAGTTATTTCGCCGTATACAAAAGATTTACCCAAACGATTAATTACAATTATTTACAACGTTTCGAGCCTTTGCAGTTGATCATATTCACCCGATTTACGCGAGATAAAACAAATTAAAATAATTGAAAAATTAATTATATTTAAAAGAGTCGTGTGGAAAAGTAGTGTTTTTCGAGTTAGTCGTAGGTAGAGCGTAAACTGTTTTTGTATACTGCACCGAATTGTAAAATGTAAACAAAAATAGTATATCACTCGAGACCAGTCAATGGAAATAATAATTTGTTCGGATGAATGTACATTTTATTCGCATTCAACAATGTGCTCTCACGTCGATTAACAGTGAAGAAATTCCGTTGGTTTTTTGTACTTTATTAAACTGTACAATAAACGCTTTTGGTTTTTCAAAGTTATAAAAGATTTCAAGCTATAAGTATCGTGAACAAAATTTAACAGACAGCAACGTTGTATACTATTTCCGAATGAATAGCTTTGAATATTAATTTTCATTAGTAACAATAGTTGTAACCATTCCAAAAGAATTAACCAAAACAATATCATATGGATGGCATTGTATAAAAATCGTTTAGAAGTAGTCACTTGTAATTTTGAAACGTGATGTATGTCGAAAGGAATAAAACGCATAAGGGTACAGAACGGACTTTAATATTAAAATGTAAATATTATTAAAAATTGTCTATTTTTTAGTTTGTTTGGTTTATAACTAAACACTAACGTACTGGTACTTGGAGACACTGTCTAGACTATATGTTAAATCCATCCCACATAACCTAGCTTTTAATCGATTAACTATATCAATCAACTTATTTTAATAAAAGGGTTAAGTTGATAATAAAATCCATCAATATAATAAGCATCCACATAATCAATACAGATGGTAACAAATAATGTTTTCGTTGTATATTTTGTCCTTCTTTTCTTTTTCTGACACCTGTTTTACAAACCTAATTTTTATGCGCTTATTTTCTACAAGTGATCACATATGTTGTTTGTTCCCTCCCTTAAAAAAAAAAAAAACCAAAAAAATTATGTCAAATTTGAACTGTTTGATCGTTGAGTTCAAAATTATTTTGATTTCCAATAATGTAAGAAGTGAAAGATCGATTTTTTAAAATTGGACCGATTGAAAAATATGACAAATGTCGTGATCAACGAGTTTATTCGTATAGAATGGTGGACCATATGATTAGATACTTATCCAAAAAAATTTAATTGATATTAACTCAACGACTGTAAATATACATTTTACTTAAAATTCTGTTCGTTTAATATCCATAACTATAACTAATTTTCAACTTTTGAGTTGTTCCTAATATGTAATTTATCAAACTCAATTGACGGCTATTCATTTGACACTTTTATTAATTATGTAAGATAATTTTATCTGCTCAGACGAATAGTAATGTACTTATCTTGACAAACTGATTGGATTATTCTCTCCTGATTAAGTTTGTAACTTTATTATTAAATACAAATTATATACTTGTTTACAATCGTATATTTCATTATAATGTTGATTTTCGTATTGAATCGTTAAAACGCTGAAATAACAACGTATTTTATTCCGTGAATAATTTGTTTGGTCTAGCTGAACGTGTACATATTGTGTTTATAACGTATTTTCGTTATGGATCCAATCAGTATAATATATTATTTAATGTTGACATAAAATACACATTGTGTATATACTATTGACCTAAGTAATGGTGGATTATTTTTTTGTATTAAAAAAAAAATTTTTTTTGTATTAAAATCCTGGAGAGATACGTACTATTCCGATCACTATTTGTGCAGGATGAACTTTACAATTTAATTAAAACTCTCTTAAAAGTGTTTTTCATACAATAATTTAACAGTGTGATAAATTAAGCCCATAGCTTCACAGAAATGTTTAAAATCGTATAAGATTTGTTAAAAACAATCGCACTTTAGTTTTTTTTTTTAGAAAAGTAACCATATGTGAAAAATAAAAAAAACACGCGTACACATTTACAGCCAACTATAATAAACGAATTCAACTTGACGTTTATTTCTACAGAAATCGGTCAGTTATAAGAAGATGTACATTTTTGCGTGTAATCTTCATTGTTCGGGCTCACTCGGTCTCTAAAATCATGAAGCATAATAAATGAAATGTCCGGTTTTAAGTGCTGTTATAACTAAACGTTTTTCGAGTAAATTATATAACGCAACTCGTTGAATAAATTTGAATCAATATTATTATTTCAATTGCCGTGCAAACACAACGTATACAATTCTACGTGTTCACAATGTTGCTACGATTATGTTAAAATTATACAAATGAAATTATGGAAATCTCGTTTCTGTATCGTCAATCGTATGATTTATAATACCGTTTTATTTGCATTATTATTTTCCGCGATGCTTTGTTTTACTTGGCACCCGAGGCATAGTGTTGTCGGTACCGTGTATTATAAATTTAAAAAAACTCGAAATATTACGGTTTTTTTTTATCATTGAAAATTATACTTACAGATCGTATAAACGTAATTTTCGCCAGAAAAAAAATAAAAACACAAACATTTAAAATATATAATGCAGTCTAGCACGATGTATATTTTGTGTTTATTCTGTCAACAAAATGTGTTTGTCATATTACTTGGAATTTTTTTCCTTGAATTTTTAAACCGCGGAGGTCTTTTTTTTTTTGTTAACTGCTGAAATATTTTTATGCGTACCTCCCATTCAGAGTTTGGTTTGATTTCTACGTCACTATATTTTAAATGGCGGGTAAACACCCAAGTCGGTTATTGTAATGTGTTTATTTTTTTTTGAAAAATCTATCCTTAGATGGAGAACGTCAAGTATTTGATAATGATTTTTAAAAATATCAGTTTTTTTTTTTTTAAATAGTTTTAGCAAGTGTTCTATTTCATTCTTATCACTATATTTGTAATGTTCGTGTAAAAAATGTCTTGATCACGGCTCGTTGATTTATGACAACAAAACAAACGTTTTATTTACATTTTTTCCGTTTGTCGTCCCGGACGGTTTTGTCGTGTCAACCGAGTTCTCGGTGTAAACGTATCGATTTTCACACTGCACGTTATTAATATATCGTACGCGCTAAAAAAAAATCAAAGTGGTAATTACAAAAAAAAAAAAAACGATTAAAAAAATTGTCTTCGTTATATTTATATTGCGTTGTGAACGTATATTTTCTGTACACGTTATTTACCTTGTTGCTGCGAATAAATATATCGTCAAAATTGGCTTTCGAGCACGTCATTTCACCCGGATGGCAGATTTGTAGGGCGTGATCCCCCGCGAAAACGCATTTTATTAAAATATTTTCCGCTCGGTTTCTCTACAGAAACGTTTCCGCGTGCATTTTTTCCACACGCACTACGGCCTTTATTTATTGTTTCGTACTTTTTATCCTCGTTTTTTTTTTTTTCGCTAAAATATGAGTAATAGCCGTTATTTCGGGAGGATCGGTGCCCGGCTCTTCTCGTACCACAACTATATAACATATATATATTACACCGCCGCCCGTCGCGCTACTTTCGCGTCACAAAAACGCCGTAAATATCCCTTTCGGGGGACGTACGCGAGAAAATCGCGTGCGTGTCATCGAGTGTGTGCACACGACAATATTATTTCGTACCCGGTTCGCGAAACCGGTGAAGCGCCGTATTTTCGATGAACCGAAAACGTTTGTCTCATTTTTAGATTCTGAGCGAAACAAAGATCGGGCTCTCACATGATGTGTGTGTGTATTTTTACTTTTATCTTATTCGATAACGCTCCGACTTCTGACGTCCCCAGTGCCTCTAATGGGCACGGATGGTACTTTGAGGGGTTGACTGATTAGTTAAAATATCTGCGTTAAATGAATAAACGATGGTACACAACGCACAATGCCTAGTTGTTTGAGAACTGGTAGCTACTTTTTTTTAGTATTTTTAGAAAATTAGACAAGAATTACATTTTTTAATCAATGCGTTCGTGTAGTCGCGTTTTCTGTTTTCTCCCCGCATTGTCCCAGCTCTTGATACTCCACTAAAAAACGTCTACTATAACTATATCGACACGATTCGAGTCGAATATTTAAGGTGGGACTAGGGACTGGGAACCAAAACGTTTTTGACGACGAGAAACTATTTTCGAGAAATAAAAAACAAAATTTGGGGCACACCCGTGGCGTGGTTTTAGGAGGCAAAAGTCTCAAGTTCTTCGGTTTCCTTAACTGGGTAGTTGTTTTACTGAAACCGAATTTGGTATAATACTGGGAAGGTACATTAAAATTAATCCCCGTATCAAAAACCTATCAATATTGAAAATGAAATTGATTGCTCAAACGGTCCAACTAAGTGCTCGGTAAAGCAGCGTATTTTAATTGACGTAGTTTATTTATTTTGCCGTCACGATTTTACGAGAACCAATTTGAAACCGAAACAAAAGAAACGAATTTATTATCATGCTTAAGAGTACATATTTTTAAATAAGTATTTTACAGTTGATTTCTTAAGAATTTAGTCCGAGAGTAAGTCTCCCGCTAGAGACGCCATTAACTCGTGTTGCGCGCTCTCGCATGATACGAGCACTTTTTCGGGTCACAAGTTTTGGTGTCGGTATAGGAAACCCAAAGTTTATCTACGATTGGGGTAAAGTTTGGACAGTCTACCATCATTGGTTCTATTACGATGAAATGATAATAATCTTTTGGAATTTTTTCCGTGATTTATGGCTGAACGAGCATTTTAATCTAATTTAGACTTACAAACGATCTAAACACTATGTAATCTATATATATAAAAATGAAAGTATGTTTATATGTTCCCTATGATCTCGAAAACCGTTTGACCGATTTTGATGAATTCTTTTGTAATACATTCCTTAAAGGTCTGGGAAGGTTTCTAGCACAAAAAGTTCTGAGTAATTTGTAAGGAGGGCCGTGTAGCCAGCAAGGAACTAAAAGCATGCGTTAACCTAACCTAACCTAACCTAACCTAAATCCCGGGCAACGCCGGGTCGGGACAGCTAGTTGTATAATAATACTGCTATAACAACGACTATAAAACGTATTTTAATTTTAATTAATCTGTTGGTATGACAGCAAAACTTTCTCATTTCTGTTAATACCAGATATAAGTAGACGCAAAAATTACCAGGTAGTAAATAATTTAATAAAATATGTATAATTTTTTTTTTTCAACGCCACGAATTGGCGAAACAATTTGAAAAAATATAGTTAAAAATATGTTTTTCGAACGGCACTAGAAACGTTATATTATGAGATTTTTATAGGGGTATTTTTATATGAAAAATACCCCTAATAATTATTTCCAGTGAGAAGTTTTCTTTGTTATCGATCTTTGTGTTTTTTTTTTTTTTTTCTTTAGTCGATCAATTTTATTAGATTAAACAAAAACCCAATTTATTTTTGGATACGTGCATTATCCGGAGATGAATACTTATTTTTAATCCGAGTAATTTATGTTTGAATCATAGTACTCCTTGTTCATCTAGATGATTTATTTCGATCGAACGTCAGTATATCGTCAGCTATTTTTATATTTACTGTACAGCATTTATGACGGAGTTGCCGTTTTTCCGTCGTTTATAGGTAAGCTCAATTCGCGTAGAATATGCCAGGGCCCAAGAGACGCAATGGTTTCAATAATAGCGATGTATCAGAAGAAGAAGGATGACGCTAACACGATTTATCGTCTCAACATTTTCGAGAAAAAAAAGGTTGAAAAACAATCAAAATAATGAAAGCGGAGCATCAGGATATTAATAAACACTCACGAAGATATAAATCTCAGTCGGCCCTTGTATCCGTAATCAGAATACTGTGGTATTACCAGCTCCTTTAATTAACCAGTATTGTTTACGACGAGACTTGAAAATAATGGTGGTTCGAAAACAATTTTCCAAGTTGTATACCATCTGAATCTAATTATTATCATTATTATTTTATGTTATCTTGATTATCGATGAAACCGAGGCAGGGGTATGCGCAGTTTTTGGTCAAAAGCGTCTACTTAAAAAATGCGAAATTAAAGTTTTGCTTTTAAGTATTGACTAAAAGTGTTTTAATAACCTATATATTATTTAGTCTCATGTACCAACTGATACTGTTATGATAAATCAATTTATTAACAAAAAAAAAAAAAAAATTACAAGTGTGGACGTAGGACGTACAATTTATAAGGACCAGGAGCAATAGAACCCAATAAAATCACTTTTTCAATACACTACTTTTCAGCTATAAAATAAAGTTTAAATCATTGAATAATATTATTTGTCTTCTACAGGTGTGTAAAACCAGTCGACGTTTTAAATTTTTTTTTTTTTTTTTCAAAATTTTGATTTGTTCGATATTTATTTCCTACGATCAAAAGCTTAAAAATGGACCAGTACAATATATTCGCAGTTATGCTTAGACTTTTTTCCAGGGATTGTTCTGTTTGATTTGAGAGATCGATTGTTTGCCCGAAGCTTACCAGTACTAAGTAATATCGAGTGGCGGAGTACGCGAGAGAACTAAAAAAAAAAACTTACCGTTTCATTGGTAACATGTTTATTTGTAATTTTTATGATTATTGGTCGTTACTATTTTAATCGAAATTTTTTAACGAGTTTCTGCTAAAATTACGCTTAAAGCGTCTCGGAAGTTTACACGGCGAATAACGTTTTTGTCAATAAACTGTGTTTAAAGGGTTAACAGTCGTGCATGGAACCTTTTAGAGTGAAAAGTTTTTAAATTAAAATTTTGAATATACATTTTGTTATCAAGAATTATTATTAGATGACTTTTTGAATGTAAAAGTTTTTCAATCGAATAATAATAAAAGAAAATAATATCCTATATAAACATATTATCATTATGAGTTATAAAAAAAAAAAAAAAACCATTTTACAAAAAAGCGAATGTTTATTTACCGTTTAAATGATAAGGAAAAATCCATTTAAATTACTATGGATTCAATTAACTTCCGTAAGCGTCGGTAGAATAAATGTATAAATCATATTTATTCACGAACATTTGCATTAAAGTCGACCGACGTGTTCTTCGCGGCTAACCTACATACTCGATTCCGGTCTGACTTTTTAGTTTTTGCTGTTAATTGAAAACCCACTTTTGTCGTACTCAAAACAATGATTATAAAAACACGAGGTTGGCCGAAAAAGTAATTATTTCATGTCACCACCGTTTTTAAATTGAAACCATAAAAAAAAAACATTTTCGTGCTTCACAACACAAATCGTAGACACACATTTCATAAAAAATTTTACAAACATAATTCGATGAACGTTTTGGAATTCGTAAAATAATTTTCTTCACTACGGATAGCAGTAATCATACGTAACGAATTGTCGGTTGATTTCATTTAAGAATGTACAAAATATATTTATATATATATATATAACGCGTTAACTCATCTAATAATCTAATGGGTCGAATATAGAAATAAAATGTTTTTAAGGAAAACGAGTTTCAACCTCGCGATTCATAATCAATTTGAATTGTTCAAAAATATTAGAAAAGAAATAAGGGAGAATATGTGTCGCAATGAACAGCATCAAGTTTTTGATTCCACTTGGGAATAGAATGCGCGTGAAACCAATTTTCGAAAAATGTCAATAATTTTGAATCTCTCCTATGTAATAATACACAGAAATTCAATAACGTTGTATACGGAGGTAGAAAATGTATTCCATTAGCATAAAATTGTGTTTTACGGAAAGCGTTTTATCGAGTTAATTTTTCGGTTTGCATTTTATGATAACGTTTTCGCGATTTGCATTATGCATTAAATTACGTCTGGAATTTGTCGAACTAGTAATGTATAGAAAAAAAGCATTATACAAACAATAAATATGCAAAAGGTACAAAATCAAAGAGAATCATAATTCATTGTAAATAAAAACAAATATTACACATTCTTACGTCGATCACATATTTATTTTTTCTAAGTTTTATTTCAATTAAACATTAAAATTAAATTATAGGTTAAATAATAGCATATAAAAAAAAAAAACAAAAAAATGAACAAATGAATGACATTCATAATATTATTGTTGCTGACCAATATTTGATTTAATCAAAACTATTTCAAAATCAATTATTTCATTAATAATTTTTTTTCTGGTAATTTTACCCATGCTAAATACGTGTTTTTAATTATTTAGTATTTAGCTATTACTTATAAAACAAAACTGTTTATAATAATCAAACAGATTATTGGGCATAATATCGCGATGTATAATAAACGTTATAAATTTACAGGGGTAATTCAAGTTAAAAGAAGACAACTACTCTCGATGAACAAATTTAATATTTTAAAACTGAATCATTTTGCTCTTTACTCTTTAGGTAATAAAAGTGTAATTCCAAGTGATTGAATTTAAAACTAATCATGGTCGTAACTTGTATTCATCCAATGACTCATTTTTGTACTTCGAGTCAGATAGTTAGACGGTATAAACGAATAGTCTGCCGCCGAATCGTATAATTCTGAACTTAACTGTTCGTTTCCCGAAACTAAATGGAGTATTGCAACCAAAAGGAAATATTGTAAAAACTGTATTAGCACCAAAAACATAAAACTACTACCATTTTGTGGCTAAATGTGACTAATCATCATCATCATTATCATCATCTTCTTCTTCTTTCCTGCCTTTTCCCCTCAACTATTTGGTGTTTGGCCACTCTTGTCCTATCCGTCCACTTATCACGATCGTTCACATCATCTACACACACACACACACACACACTGACAACCCTCATTTATTTTTCAATCGTTTCCATCCGTCTCTTCTTTGGTCTGCTTTATTTTCCTTCGACGTTAATTTTCATAACCGCTCTTGCCGCTTCAGTTTCTTCTCTCTCCGCTCATCACACGGCCAAACCGTTTCGCAGTCTATTTTCCCTCATCTTATCCACTGTTGAAGCAACGCCGATAATACTTCTTACATATTCGATTCGTTACATCTTCTCTTGCTACCCCACTCATCCATCTAAGCATTGTAATTACCGCTCACTCGTACTCTGTTCCATTTTCTCGTCAACCGCCCGACGCTCCGAACCGTACGACACGGTTAGTCTCACACTCTCACCACACTCCTGTAAAGCTTACACTTCAGTGTAATTGAAATTCTGTTATCGCGTATTATTACCCGCAAACGCTTTTCTCCATTTCATTCGCATCTTTCGTAAAGCCCCGGCGTTCTTTTTTACAAAGGTACTTAAAGTTAAACAAACACGCCCCTCAGATGGTTTTGAACGAAACGAAAGTGTTGGATTCTCTTCTCCTATAAAATTCTCATAAAAGATAGGTATATTTGATGAAAAATCTCTGCTCGAAAATTTTCTCGCGTTCGCCCCCGCCGAATCAGCCCATCGTCCGTACTCGGTCCTATACTGGGAATTACGAGCAGAAATATTTTCCGGCAGCCTGTACGTGTTTTCTGCAATGTCTACCCCGCCAACGCTCGTGCACAACAGCCGTAGTGCAAGACGAGTGGGTAATTTGAAATTAAAATGCGTTGTCAACACACGCATGCTTTTCGTATCACGTAACATCGTCAAATGTTCTTATTGTACGAGATGTATTTTCAAAAAATAAAATAAAAGTTCGAGAGCCGGTTCTCGGGCGAGACGCGCGCGAGCTAATGACACGGACCGAAAATATGGCCGCGCCGTCCGTCGGAGGAGCGACGAAATTCTTTATCACGTTTTTTCTCGCGTGTTCACGCGACACTCGTCTTTTCGGTGACGTTCATCAATCATGTTTGACGCGGTACGTGTCACCCTCGTCCCCGTTTCCCGGGACCGCGCCGAACCCGACTCCTCGGGACGTCGCGAGTCCTCGGTATTCCCGTGGCGTTCCTTAGGGCGGAACAGGCAGCAGACGACTCCTCGTTTTCGAAACCGGTAATTATATATCTATAGTATAATTCGCGGACTCGATTCGGGCAGAACGAAACGCCTGTACTGAAAAAAAAAACAACAAAAATCTTATTCATATCGTCTTACGTTCTGGGAGAGAAAACACACCGCGAGTATGAATAAGGCGTTGTTGAGAATCATCCGGATGGATATTATTTGGATGAATATTTGTTTACCCGAATTATAAACAGAAGCGAATCGACTGTAAAAAAACTGTCCGAGGGAGACCGGGTGTGGGCTAAGATTCGTATGAAAAAAAAAAAAAAATCAAAACACTTTCCAATGTACGCATAATAGGCCGAAACAGAATTTGAAATTTTAATTTGAAGAACTAAAACCTCGTCTCTACAGGGCGTCCGTCCTCCCGACTTTGGGATTTCGGTTGCGAAGTTTACGATTACGGGGTACTCTCAGATACACTTCCTCCGTCTAGGTTATAGTTTTCTGATTTTCATTCTGTTTTTCACTGCAGTGGCCGTTCTGCCGCGGTTCAAAACTGTTTCGAACGTCGATTTTTACGTCAGAGACTTTTATCATTACACTGTTTTTAACTCCATAACAAAGATATTATCTTAGTATAACGTACGTCGAATCGTTGAAATAATTATTTCCCCTTTACCTTCATCTAGACAAAAACGTGTTTATTTTTAATTAGGTAGACACGTTCAAAATTATTTTTTTTTTACCTTAGTAATTTTTTTTTTGGTTCACCAATACTGCAGAACACGGAATTAACGGGTGTCGGAAACATTTTCCGAGGTGTACACTCAATGAACGATGATTGAAAATGATTTCGCAAAGATAACAGGAAAGCGTTAAACGTGCTACAGCTGGGTTACTAGTTCAGAAATTTGGAAATTTTCCCCCGACCGCATATTTTATAGCATATTTTACAACTTTTGACGTACTCGGAACTCGATGATCGAAACCAACGATATGACATGACTCACAGTAACCGAATGAATTCTAGAGACTACCTAAACTCGATACAATTCGGGGGATTTTTTAATTTTTTTCCTTTGTTTAAACAAAACATTTATTACCAAATGAGTATAAATTTGATACAGGATAAGTACTGAACATGAACGCAGAAAAAAAAGTATATTTTCCATGATACATTTCCGTAAACTATTTTTAGAATTGTTCGAGCCTATATTTTAGTAAACAAATTAAAAATTTAGAACTTTTTGAGTGTTTCGCATACACGTTAGAGCTCGCTCAAAATCGCAATGTTCTATTTTATTTTTGTATAACAAACCGAATACCACGTACATCTCTTTATTACAATACCCGAAGAGGAGACGTTTTGTATACTAATACGATTTTAAACACATTGCGTGTTCTCGGATTAAATCCGAATCGTACTTACCTTACATAAATTAAATATAAATTTAATCGCACGCAGTATGTGGACATAACGTCTTCGCGTAGTACAACACAATGGAAACTTAGTTTATCGATGTTATCTGGGCAAATAAAATGTTTCATGTAATGAAACTCTAATAAAATATAAATATTTTTACTTTGTTTTCTTGAACCTTAAAGGGTTTCATTTGAGTTTTTATTTCTGAGAATGAATTTTCGGTTATAAAAAAAACTCACGGTTGCATTTTTCAACACTACTCTTATACAATAACTAAAAATTTGTACTTAATATAGTTTGTTGGATGAATACAGTGTTTTTTTCTGATATCGCTAACAATAAAAATAATAAAATTCTCACGGTTTTTTTTTATATTATGAGCTAAGCATAATATCAATAGGAATTTTCAAAATAGTAGATAAGAATCTAGACTTAGAAAACCAATAGTTTCAATAAAAATAAAAAATAAGGTATAAAAAGTAATGATTTGATTGGTTTGTTTTCCTTATCTTACATCTTACAAAAAAAAAAAAAAAAAAAACAGAAAGGGTTTGCTACCCTATAATCGACCAAATGTTTTTTTTATCGAGCCCAAAGTAGAATCAAATACAAACATCTGGAAATAACCGAATCGATTTGAATATATCAGATAATCTTAGAATGTGTTTAAATCGATTTAACCCATTCACTACCTCCGTGTAGTACAAAGGAATGAACGATTGATTTCTTTGCATTGATAGCAACCATAGTTCTGAAGCCGACATCGACATACGCGTTAAATCTTTGAAAACATTTTTTTTTTTTGTTGTTATTGTCATTCAAATAGTTTACAAGAAAATCTACAATAAAAACCGATGAATAATTTTGTCCCTGAAACGTCTTTACGATATGATTTCAAGAAAGTTGTGTCACCACTTAACTGATGCAGTTGATACGTTATGTTGTGCGAGTACGCTAAATTATATTGATATGGCTACGTTCTTTTTACGTGTTTGTCTTTGTTTCCCTTTTTTATCAGGATGAGGATCGCTTTTACGATAGAAGATTGAACTCGTATACAATTTCGATATTTTGACTTTTCATAAAATATGAGAAAACAATTATCGTTCGTGCAAAATCATACTCTGCGTACCGAGTGGTTGGTTATCGTTTTAATTTGTTGCTGACTTTTTGGACATTCTCAATGCGACAATCTTACGCGACCAATTAGTAAATATAAAAAAAAAAAACCGTACAAAAAGAGATCATAAATAGTTACGCTGTTAGTAGTGACGGACGGCAATACCTTTTATTCGCGGGGAATCGAAATCTTCAAGGGATTTCTTTTTATCGCGTATAGACTCATAAAAAACGTTGACTTCGGTCGGTATATAGGAGGATTACCGAGATTCGACTAGCTCAAAAAGGCTTTAGGTACTTATATTTTTTTTTTTGTTTTTTTCGTCATAGCATTATTTACAATAGTCTGTTAAAATCTGTAACCGGAAAAACCGCTCGAAATGAACGATCACCAACAATATAATTCAGATGTCACGGGTCGTCTCACCGCCGACGACCCGATTCAGCAATCGCAGACGTAAAATAATAAATATGATTCGACGTTACTTTTCCGGTATTAGTTTAATGTAACGTGAGACAATATTATACAAACGAACTCATTCGAAATGTTTCGATAGTAATATTTTCATACGGTATAAAATGGCAATACAAAACGTTCAGTTAGGCTTCGGATATTAACGACATTCATTGAACCCGAAAACGCATTGAGTCGTATGAGAACGTTTTTCTGTTTTTATAATCTTAGTACAACGTTTTAGCTTAAAACCAACGTCGACTCCCGCTAATAGTGTTTAATACCTACGTCTCACTATAGTGAAGTACGAAAAACGGAAACAAATTATTTATACGAAATATTATAGAATTGATGTGCACGTTATACGGCGTGTATAAACTTAAAAGGTCTTTTTTCAACTATTCGTAAGGCTGTGCCGTGTACTTATACACGGCACAAACAAAACTGTTTAAAGAATGTATTCACTAAAATCTTCTTCAGACGTCCGCGGGTTGTAAACCATTTCTTCTTTCATCTCCGCGTACCGGCAAATAAAATCCCGATCAAACAACGCGATAGTATATGAACCTTTTTTTTGTGTTTGTCTCGGATACGGTTCGCGGTTGAGTATTACTTTTTTTTCTCGTAATCCGAATTGTTTCAGAATCAAAATAATCGCCTTTACAGTGTACAAACACTGCGCCAACGTAAACACCGGCGATCGTCGAATTAGCTATCGGCGGGATTTCCGTTCGTAAATATTGATTTTGTCGATTAAACGCGCCGCGAAAATAACGACGGCCAAACACCAACATCCCGCGTTCGTTCCACCAACGTGTTACTTGTTTTTAACTTGTTTTTCGTTCGTTTCTTCGCGCGATAATATTTTACCGGAAATGTAAACGTGTCGGATAAAAACTATTGCTTTTGACACACAGATAGCCCGTCCGATTCGGGAAGCGAAGAGCCGTTGATTTTACGATATTAAATTCAATAAGCGTAATAACAAATGAATCGTATTTAATCGAGACAAATTTAGTATTGAATAAAAGAACGTTCTAGCATCACAGCACCGTTAGCGCTCATAGCATTTCACTTCTGACAGGTCGCCAAATATTACCGGAGAGGCTATCTGTATAACATTTCAACGACCGAAGTACTTGTCTTCTTCTCGTTATCCTAAGGCCGAACGGCGGACGTCTCTTGTTTGAAATCGTCTTTTCGCGTTAAAAAAAAACTGTTTTCGTCGTAATAACTATACTATATCGCGCGTTTTTGATCGGTAGTTTGTGAGACTGCCGGTTTCGTAATTAAATTTTGCAGAAATACACGGTGGTTGAATTCACGGTAAACTTTTGATAATTTAAAACTATTAATAACTGTACACGGAGCTTGAGATGTTCGCCGAACGAGAATCGCGCTGCACGAGCAAAATTGCCGGGCGAGTGAATTCTCCGCATTGCGATTAATCAATGAGAAACATTTATAATTAATAACTTTTCAATTAAACAATGTGTGCATTCGTACTTTTCGTTCGGGAAACACTATCATCCGACATTTTTCGTTCGAACGATCGTTAAATTATTTTTAATAAATTAACGACGTAGAAAATATCCTGAAGTACAATACAAAATTACACTGTAAAGTTTATTTGTTTTCGGTTGATTTTTCGTTCTTCGCGTACACAATACACGTAAAAAATACTACGGAAGACGCTTATAATTATCATTACTCTGTTCTGTACATCTGCGGTAAAGTTGTGTACAGTTTTTTTTGTCTTTTGTACGAAAATAACCGGCGTGCTTCCTTTAAATTCGCATATCATGGAAAAGGCGAATGCTCGAACGACAAAATCGTTCGTACGGATAGTTTCCGATGTGACGAAAATGTAACTATGTCGTTGACGACGAAATGAATATTTTGGTTTTTTTCCTCTCGTAATATCGTTTACAGTTTTTAATACCGCGCAAGTATGCCCCGGCAGCCCGTTAAAATACGAAGGCAAATCGAGTTTCGTTTAAACCGTTTCATGGTTAAATTTTTACCTTTTATTTTTTCACGCTACGTCGTAATTTAATCCGACTAATTGAAACGCGTCGACGTAACGCGCAGGTTGTGATTGTTTGTATCGTTGATTAACAGCGTCGAATGCAACGTCAAGATAACACCGAGCGACAGAAGCGAATTTTAATTAAAAACGTAAAAAAAATTCCGAATGTCGCTAAAGAATTTTCAACGAATTAATTGTCTCGATTTTCCACTTTACGTGTTATACCATCGAGAAACCAAAGCGCGATGAGTTTCACTCGTAAACGGTTGAAATATGAAAATCATGAAAATTTTTAAGTTGTTTTTTACTTTCGAAACACGATATTATCGTGCACGCCACCAGGCTTCGCGCGAGCTCTAAATCCGTTCCGTCGACCCGTTTTCCACGTTAAAACAGCGGATACGCCGCGGCGAAGAGCGAAACGGGAAAACGACACGATTACCGTTAGTCGTGAACACGTAAGAGAGCGTCAAAACAATAAAAAACAGCCGAAACGAAAAAAAAACGACATCTGCAGGCGGCCGAGTGAAAATTACAATAACAGTGTTCAATAAAATACGGCGACGACGGATGTTTGCAGCTAGCGATACTAAAATAAAAAATAAAAATATCGGACGGAGACCGTACAAATACGAATACGTCCCCCGGGTGGCGGCGTGTTGTCTTCGCCGAACGAGTTATTATTGCCGTTTCGCCCGCGACCGGCGGAAACGTTTTTGAATCCGATTCGGCGTAACCGGTTCACTGCGGGACACCGGTGGCGGCGTATTGTTTGTACGATAGGACGAGCATGCCACGATGTCCACGAACTCTTTTTCTATTTTGCCACTCGAACAGTAGATTTTCCACTGAATCTGGCTGATGTGATTTCGAACATTCACGTGGTCGTAACGGGATTTTCTCTTTTCTTAAACCTTAAAGTGAACCGCCGGATCTATGAATAAAACGTAACGGTCGGTGATGTATTCACTAATTTTGAGTTGCCGGCAACGCGGTAACTGCAGGAAACCTCGACTTACACTTGTATACGAAACAAAAGTGAGGTTTTTACTGAATCGATTTCCACTGAAGTTTCGAGTTGAAATGGCACCTACGTAGGAACGTTCGAGTTTTTAGAGTTTTGTAACTCGCACGAGTCCTTTGACTTTCAGTCCGAAAATTTAAAACAAGCTGGACGTCGTATTTTCCATATAAACGTTTAAAACATTTCCAAACACGAGTTTTTATTCACAGACGTTTTTACGTCGTTATTGATGGAAGCGTCGGTTCCCAAACACATCGTGTGAGTCCAAAAATTTTATGTCAAGTTTTGTTCACCGTCGCATTTAAATGCATGTAAATGCCCACCTTAAAAAACGGAAAAATTTGTTTCTTTTAAATAGGTACTGCGCATGTAGAAAATACGGTATTACGCTGGAACAAAATTGCGACTAGTGTGCTATTTTCGTATCAAAGTAAATAAAAAATAAAAAAATCCTAATTCAAACTCCAGAATAGTAAATGAAGGTTCTTCCTGCTCATTATCCTGTAAAATCGTTCACAACCCACCGACGTTTGTTATAATTGAAACAAACTAGTTTTATACGATGTGCTGTGTATAACGACACAACATTTTACTACACAAACTTTATTTGTTTAAAATATTTAATAGCTTACAATAATTTATGTTCGTGTAAAAGAATTCCAGATAAAATTGAAAAACTAAATTTCAATCTATTGTACTTACAAAAATCTCATATTTGTACGAACCGTTTGATATTAAAGGTTGGATTATAACAATAAGACGTTTAAAAATATAAATAACATTGTAAGTACTTTCAGTTATTTTTAAACACGCTTTGAGCTCGAGTTTGGACGAAAATGATACCTACGTAATATATTTTACAATCTTTTCAAAAACCCATTGGTTATCTAATTTTTTGGGCCATCAGTTTTTATTTTTTTTTTTAATCAATTTAGTTTTATGTTGTTTCACATCGAAGATAACATCCAAAAACTATTCGCGGTCTCTAGATAGGTTGGTATATTGAAAACTTACTTGGTTTTCTGCAATATCTATTTGGCGTATATTAAACGTAAAAACTACTTACAAAGCGATCGCCTCTGAACCAAAGCCGAGGTAATATAAAACGTAGGTACAATAATGAATAAGATGGGGGATATTTTCAAGGATATTTTAACATCACCAAATGTCTCATCAGTATAAGGATCTTCGGATATCGTTGCTGAGAAATAAATAAACTCTGAAATTGTATTATACTATTACGTTTTAATACCGAGTTTTTAGTTCGCCGTTGTTATTTCGCTTTCGTTTTTTTTTCCACTCTGTTTTTGTGTTTGTCGATACGCGAGGTTTTAGATCCTGTTATTTTTTTCATTTTTTTTTTCCACTGTTAATTTTTATACTTTGAATTTAGAGAATTTTGAAAAATTTTACGGGGGCAAGTTAAAACCGAAGCAAATGTTGAGGAGTGAACTATAACCTAAAAGTACTATTTAAAAACTACTTACATAGGTTTTTATTTCAGTTTGAAACAGATGTTTCAACTAGTTATATAATATGTTATTGTAAGTTTTAATGCTTGTATAATTTAATGAATTACCTACGTTGATTTAAAACGCTTAAACAAAATGAAAGTACAGCAACAATGATAAACCTTGTTTAATTCAAAATGTATACGTACATTATTTCCAGTCCAATATTATTTATCATTACTAATGAAATCGATTTAGACCTAAAATCGTCGATTTCAACATAACAATTGAACAATATCGAGTTCAAATTTTCAAAAAATAATTTACAAGTACCTTTTTAATTAAAATCCTGCATAATATCAAACTTATGGGTGGACAATGTAATATCGTTCTTAAAATATGTACATCGGAGTACACCGTTGAATGGAATACGTCGGGTGAAAAAAAATTAACACGTTTTCCGTTTTCGGTACTAGACAAATTTTAAAAACGAAAACAGTTAGATACCTACTTTAAAGTTTTAGGTATAGAAAAACCGGAATTTTTTCTTCGTTCAAATTCATACAAAAACTGTATTGTCAAGCAATCGTTGTTATGCGCATTAAAGCTAATGTTATTGCAAGAACGCTGTTTATGAACCGTTTATTTGAACAGTTTTTATTGCTATTTTCACTGTTGAATAATACTTTTTTTTTTCGTTCAGTCCTCTCATCGGGTTTTGAATTCAACGGTTTTGTTTTTTTTTTTTATACATTTGATACGAATCGTAGCACTTATCGTACATTCGATTAGTAATCGTTCGTATAAGACTGCTGTTTTATTAATTTTTTAACGAAGAACGGTATACAATCTCTTTGAAACGATTCGAATTCGTTCGCGCCTGCAGCGAGCACGACCACTTGACGTTTCTAGGTTTTTGGGAAGGCTACAAGCCGTCTACAAAACGGCAAGTCGCCTGTGACGTCGCCCCCGGACTATATGATACATTGTCCGTCGTCGTCATCGCCAGTGATGATGGATGGATGGCCCGTCATCCTTCTCTATTGCTCTTCGGCCTCAGCCATCTCCCGATAGTCCCTCGTCCTGGAAAATCGTCCACAAGCGTCGCTTGCATATTTGTCGTAATTTCAAATTGTTTTTTTTTTTCCGCATCATCAAACCATTACCACGAAACCGGACACCGCTCCGAACCGACGAATCCGCCACCGGTTTAGGTTGGCCTAACCTAAACCGTTTCTCCTTCAGTCCTTAAAAACGAATTTCAATTATTCTTTTTCGCCACGCTCTTCGAAAAGTGTTCTTAGTTACCTAAGTTTACCGGGGGGGCGAAAAAAGAATAGTCGAAAATACGCCTCTGGAAATTCTCCCGCGTCCATAACGGACATAACCGCGTTCCGTTGAAAAAATAGTTTGGACGCTCCTCGTTTTGTACGCTGTCAGTTTTCTTTTTTTCATCGTACAATCCCGTATTCCCGTGTGTGTCCTGTATTGATTACGTTGCATTAAATTACGTATGTATACTTAAACTTTACTCGCATTTTCCGGTAACTCGATTAGCCGTGATGTATAGTTCGACGAGTAGACATACGTCCATCGATGATACACTCGTGATGCGTTATAGAATCCGGAGAACGCGGTATATTTAGTTTAGCGTGCTGCCTCTACACTACACTAACTTGTAATTCATCTCAAGTAAATTATATATATATACATCGCCAAATCGTCGGGAATCGTGTACTTCCATTGAATTAATTATAATTCGTAAACAATTCTTAAAACGCAACATAACTTTGGTGTGAATCTGTGTACAATTCAGTATGTACCTACAAGTGCTGTGTTTTACCTCGATAGTATAAGTATTTTTGAATCGTTTATCTTATCTAGGTAGATAAATAAAAATTATTTATCTATTATTTTTTTGTTTTTATGATATTTTTTGGATCTAATTCTTATGATTTGTTCCCGTATCGCATGTTTAAATGAGTAACATTTTTATTTTGTCAGTCACTTTAGTTGAGTTAAAGTTACTGTTACAAGTTGGGAAAATTTGAATAATATTTTATGATAGCAGATTTTGTTTTGCGAATGCTTTAGTTTTCTCCAGTTTTAGGCTTCAAAACTTAATTATAACATTAATCCTGTTTTTCTCTATACACACTCGTTTAATTCTGATTTATATACAACAATTTTACGATTTATAATACGATTTTCATAAACAGACGTTAATCATAGATAAATTCATTGTTTAGATTTCGGATTAGAGCCATAAATATATCAGAAAATCTTTATGAGCGGGGTTAATACTGTATGTTTCCACATATTTTCGGAATGACTTTACATACAGCATAAATAGTTTTGAATTAGTTTATTTGACTTTTACTTCCGATGGCGATGATTTATTATCTATTTCACATATTTTATATATTAATACGTTAACACATCACTTTGTGAAACAATGGCTCAACCACACCTGTGACCTAATCCACACCAACTGCTCGTGACGGTTTTTATTATTCAATATATTTAGTTTATTAATGATTCTGTTATCTATAAGCTCTTACCGATGCGTATATTTTAATAGTTTTTCAGTGTAAAATAATTTTATAGAAGCTACATTTAATTTTAATCATCTTCTCTTAATCATCTTTAGTTTTAATCATCTCAGAAATTAAATATTTAAAATGCATTGTAAATTTAAAAAAAAAAAAAAAAAAATATATATATATATATATATATATGTATATGTATAATACATGTATATGGTATATATACCACCTGGTATATGTATATATGTATATATAATTCGATATTTAAACATGTTTTTTTAATGTGTATTGAAGTTAATATTTCATATTGTTATTTATGTTACGAAACGTATTCCAATTTTTCGTTGTGGATATCTACCTAAATTTCTCGTTTCAAACGTATATCTGATAGTAATTATACTGATTGTGTTAAGACGAATTAGTTGTAAAAAGTTTTTTTCTATTCAAGTATTAAATAAAACAGTTACCATATTTTTCAGCAGGTATATATTTTCACACAAACGTCTAATCTCTACTGTGATCGACATGTCCTTCAAATGCCCGAGTAGACAAATTCTCTGAAACGTATATTATCGTTTATTATAACAATATTAATCGAGATTTATCGTACGTAATACTTAAAGCGACCGTGTTGGTTCAGTTCAGTCTTAAAACTTTAAATTGACAGTTTCAAATGCACTTAAATTCCTAACGATCGCCTCGATTATTCAGCGGCGAGTGTAGACCGATCGCCGTGCGCTCGACCACGACGTGAATTATTATCACTGGATGGATTTAAAACTTCTTATGTTAAATTGATGAATTTAATGAGACTCTGTTGTGTAATATTTATCATCGGTAATAAGTCACTGTATCCCGAGTTCGAACTTTTCATCGTTGGCATGAAAAAAAACAAAACAAATTAATTAGGAGCACACATACGGTTGTTTGAAAAGACAATAGTATGGTTTAAGAATGTGTTTTATCTTCTGATAAGACTATAATATTTGTATAATAACGTACATTTAAAATTATATTTTCGATAAGTAGGTAACTAATAAACTATGCGTTAGTTTTAATGTTTAAACGTTACGTCTTAATTTAGACAGTAAGGAATTTACCGTCAAATTTTCTTTCTTTCTGTATTTTTTTTTTTTTTTTTTTTTTCAAGACCATAACGGCAATTTAATATAGTAATTGTTACAGAAAAAATATGTGTATAGGGAACTCTGTATGTAAAATATGTTACCGGTACATGAGAAGTTCTGAAAAAATTATGAATTCGATTGAAGTCGGTATTATTTTTTTATTTTTCGTCACACAAATTCATGGAAAATGCACGAACAGCAATAAGTATGATAATGAATCATCTCTTCGTTTACTCATGATTCATAAATTGTTGTTGTAACTTGGATCTAATTGAATAAATCCAAAAATATCAGTATGTTATAAATTATAATATACAACTTATAAGTACAATAAAAAGTTTGTAAAAAATTTAGTGATCGTAAATTTTACATTGAATGATCTTTATAATGTTACAATAAAAAAAAAAAAAAAACCCCGAAAAGAAATAATGAAAATCATAAAAACCTATTCAAACGTAAACAATTTACAATTAGATAAACGTTAATGTCATACCTAACAAATCATTTTTTGTCAAAAGGTTGAATGATTTCCATTGTGATCTTCAAATTCATGTATGAAATGTTATTAATGTCATTCATGTTATTGAAATATTTTAAGATTTAAGGGAGCATATCCCATTATTTTTTGCTTAAATGGTTTGGTGAAGTATATCTATAGTTAACACTTAGCTTACGACCCACCTAAACAATATTTAAAAATTTAATTTAATTTTTAGTCATTTACAACAGTTTAAAAATCGAAATTTTGCATTTTATGTTCTTTCCCACTTGTTTAATTTTTGTAGTAGAAGTCTGTAACTTTTTAATCTACAATCCATATATATATATATATATATATATTGCTTGGTATAATGACGTTGGCCAATTTTTAAAAATCAATTTTTTTTTTATTGTTATTAGAGTATAAAATTTAGGAGTAAAATATAAGTAAAATATAGAGTTAAAAACTAATTATTAGGTAGTATTTTATTTTTGTTCTACAGCCGTTTGCTAAAGAATAAAAAGAAAATACGAAAACGTATAGCTATATTAACTATAAAAAGAAAAGTAATCACAAAATCCGGAAAGTTTTGAACTTTGTTTTTGTTTTCCCGGCAATATCAAAAAAAAAAATTCCCAAAAAAAAAAAAATCTACATTTGTTAAAATAGAATTAACGCCATCTGAAACGTTTGATGTAGGCAATACCCGTCTACATTCTTTTGTTTGAGAAATCCATAAATTTGAATAATTTTAAAACGCAACAAAGAAAAACTTTTTATGTCTTATAAACACAATAGGTACCATTACCAATATCAATTATTATATTTGTTTTGCGTTCTTTTTTCTTTGTCCAAAGCGTTTCTATACAATTATTAGCTGACAAACTTCGTGTAATCGGGCGTCGACTTTGGTACTGTTTTTTGCACACCTTTTTCCTACGGAGATTTTTTAAAAATCCTACAGCGCAACGTTTCTTACACGATCACAAACGCAACTATCAGATATTACATGATCGTTGTTACGTTAACGTATATTTAACTTGAAATTATTGAAATGTTCCATCAATATTTTTTTTTTTTTTCAAAAGAATGGTATGGAGTTTCTTACTTTCTTACATTTCTGATCCGAAAAACGTTTGCTCGAACTGTTCTTTGTGCGCGTTTTAAGTAAAGTTTGTCTGCGACTACAGTGCTTCGCACTAGTCAATTATATAGCACCCGCGAGTTTCAAGCATTTTTTCTCGCCACGGAAATCCTTTGATCGGCTCGACGACCACATCATTTTTATTCCATAACCATTTTTAACTACACGTTATACGACGTGATCAGAAAATTTCCAAAAGAAACTATACATGTGTTTCGTAAATTTTCTAAGATAGAAATCGCTGATGGTCCGAGAAATTTCTAATAGAGTAAAAAGTATCAATTTATATATATGTTGTTTTTTTAAAAGTTAGTGGTTGTTGTACAAAACGGTAATAAGTTTGAGTGTCCCGGATTTGTTAAAAATCTGATACGGCCGCCATTTATTTTAACCATACAAGACTCGAAGTAGTCGGATATAGAACTTAAAACGCGAAATCTCGAATTTTTAAACCGTCGTGACCGACTAAAAAACGATAATATTTTGTAGGGTACGCCTGGTATTTCGACCTAACCAAACCGTTCAAGCGAAACAGAAAGACGTGACGATCCCCGTCGGTAAAAATCAACCGACTCGTGTACTTTTTTATCGAGTTAAAAATGGCCAGCCTTGATAATACACGTTTTTTAATCGTTGTAACGTCCTAATATTTATTAGTCGTAGGTGTTTTTTGTTCGGGGTTCGTATCGTTTCGCGTCGTCGTCAATCGATATAGTATACAAACGGTGTGCACGCGCGGTCATCGCGGATTTTTCGGCGGCGCGAAGACGCGTCGATTAATTTGAGGAAACAATACTTTACGTCATCCGCACACTCCCGCGGAAACCCTCGGGGAAATCAAAACGTAAACCTATATCGGTATAGTCACACACACACTTTCGTTTTGGTACACGATATTGTAAACTATTTGCATTCGCGTTCGTATGTAATATATACGATATAATATACGATCTCGTCGGAACAAACGAGACGGAGGTGACGACATAATAAAACGTCGTCAGCGAGCTCGGGCGAACAAACATTATCGGTTTTAAATTAATTCCGAACCGTCAATAGCGCCCGCGGAATACAATTTTTGTTCGCGCATTTTTCGTGTCTGAAAAATAGGTAGGTATACGTTTTGTAAGACGCGATATCGTCCGCAGTATACGATTTATTTTTTATACTCCGAGCGTTTCGAATAGGACGTCGTTATCGATTCTGTAGTACGACATAATGATTTTTTTTTTCCCCCCGTAATTGCTTTATCGGCCGTCGAATACTTTTCGATCTTTTCAATTTATATATATACGAGGTACGTCCCCGTCAAAACGGCCGGGGCGATTGGACCGAGATATAGTAGGTAGAGGTTATTTTTATTTTCAAAATCGTGTACTCTCGAAATCGCTTTAAATACCCATGCAATTTTTCTAGTAATTTTCGAATTTTCGCGCGTTTGACATCGTAATTTATGTTGAAAATTTTTGAGCGAAACTTTTTAAAACTTCGTATTCGTTAATACTTTTACGAATTTCGTTTAAAATCAAACCATTAGTCCAACATAAATCAAAGCTCAATTACACGATATAAGATATAAGTTGGTTGACGGTTAACCGTCAGTTGTATTTTATTTTACCGACGTTTTCACTTCATTGTTATTTGGTTATTCGACTTTTACACGATATTAAAAAACCGTTGAAATATGAACGTCATAAAAAATTTCAAAATATTTCTACGCTGATTTCGAATTTTTCACAAGTTTCACAATACGCGTGAAACACGAACGCAATAACTAACATATATATTTCAAAAACTGTATAAAACGTTTTGACTGTTATGTATTTCATTAGCTGACCTCGCTCGGAATCGTCATTTTCGTTAGCGACGATTTATCATTTTCCAAATCGTAAACTAAATAATACAGAACGTCAAATTAAATGGCCATTCCAAACAGCGAGCAACTCAACCCGTGGCTTATTACTTTCTCCCATTTTTACTCTTATTAAAACTTATTGCACAGTGTTGTCTCTAATCTCAATGTTGCTTTTTCTTATCGCTTTTATTTTTTTTTTTTTTTTGAAATTTCAAGCACTAACGTTAAAAAATTTAGTATACGTTTTTATTACTTTCCACTAATACGCAATAACGTACTAGAAACGTTTGCGTGCAAATTGAAAAGTTTAAACATGATATGATTTCGGTAGCGTCACTGTCTTTGGCAATACTTTTTAAATGTCATAGCATGGATGTATCATTACGTTTTCGATTTAGCTCAGATTTTACAAAAATGTTTCATCAATCGGGTAGCTGATCAACGGTATGCCGCGAGGGCGCTAGTAGTGTAATCTGAAACCGAGAACATTTCAACTTCAAAAAAACCTCGATAACGAGCTTTCGTTCTGCATCCTTTGGCGATCCGTGCCGTCAGATTTGAGAATCCCAATCTGGAGGTTTTCAAAGTTAAAAAAGGCAAAAACAGAATTTTCGAGGAACTTTCGGATCGCAAAAAACTGAGGATATTTTGATTGTCTGATGGGAAATTCGAGGATAATTTCTCAAGCGTAGATCGAAACTTTTGAAAGTTGAAATCGAAATTTATTACCAAGTATGTGTCGAGCGACGCCGATCGTCTTTGTGCAGATCAAAAGCGACCTGTACTTTTCGCGTTATGCACATCGTATCTTTATGGTGCAGTGTAAACTCCCAGTTAATCGAAATGTCCCGTGACCCGATTACAAGGTCGGGATAGACATAAGGCGAGAGAAATGTAAAAAGAAAAACAGGGTTAGTCGGTGAAGGGATTAGTAATAGCGCGCGTCATTTCAGGACTTACTGGGAGATTTGTTTTGTCACGTCGTCGTCGTCGTCGTCGTCGTCGTCATCGTCAACAACGCGGTATAGACTTGCACGTCGCGTGTATAATATACATCAATACCTATCGTACATCGACAACCAATGTAAATTACACAACGGTAGATCGGGAAAAACAAATAGTTGTACGATTTTCGATACGAGAATTCGCAGGTTCAGTTTTGCAGAAAACGTACAATGTAAAAAACGTACACGTGAACAATCGTCATTATATTGTCGTCCACGGAGCGATTGATAATTTTTCGAACAGAATTCGGTCGGTACTTTGGTCGGTTCGAAACACGTTTGAAAAAGACAAAAGAAAAACACTAGGTAAAAAAAAAGACCAGGTATCCAGGTTTTAACGAGTTTTCACATAGTAGTACTGTAATTATATTGTTTTAACATAAAATGTATGCTGTAACGTAGGATAATTCGATACGTTTTTAGTGTTAATACAGTTCAAACAGTTTGTGGCCGAGTCAGCTATGTCACACACAATGTAATAGTAGTACATTAAGTATGTATATTGAATTTGAACACAATTAATTGTTTATTATAAATTATAATCTAATATGGATTTGTATGCGTATTGCATATTTTTGCTGTTCGATTGTAAACGATTCTGCGAAGTAAGCACAAAATCTGTTCCATATCGTTCAGAAAATTTTTTTAAAAAATTTGGTGCGTATTTTGAAAATTTTTTGGTTTCAGGGCGTATTTCATGATTTTCAGGTCTCTTTTTCGAATTGTCAGCACGTTAATATATAATTCTATGTCGCGTGGCGTATACAATTTTTTTGACATTCTGTAGACCATTAAAGAAACGCACATTTAGACGTTGTAAAATTAAGGTAATATTATAGTCCTTGTGTTTTGTTTTAGCCGTGCTGTGCGTTTGTGCTAGGTCTTTATATTGTACATCAATACGCGTTTGGTTAACACCATCAGTTTACATAAGACGCTACTCGTTCGTATTTTTTTTGTTTTCAAGAAAAACATTTAAAATTTAAAATTTGGCCAAATTCGATTGAATCAGACAAAAGAAAAAATTATGCTAATTTTATTTCAATGTTTTCGAGAGTGAAGAATATACTTTAAGGTATACGGGCGCTGTCGTTACACGTGAGTTTATTGCTTTTTGACTTTTATTAACTCCGCATCACGTTAAACTTTTATTGAATCTTCGCGTAATTGATTTTAAAACACCGAATAGTGTTGAACTATATGATCGGTTCATCAAATTGTGACGAGCCGTTAATGTTTCCGAACTCAGAGTAAAATTGAAAATTTTTAAATTTACATTACTTTCCAATAAAACATAACGAAGTAAACTATAATAGTCATATGATAAGTATAGAACGATTGAACGGCTTGACCAAAAAACGACACGTTGATTATATTAAATTATTACGTCAATTATTTTGTTGGTAATCTGTTTTAACGGATCGATTTATAGACAGTTAAATTAAAGTTCGGATGTTGTTCAGTATTGAAAAATACGATATTTTAGTCGACAGTATGATGTAGATTGAAAAAATAAAAACGAGCGACGCAAATGTCATACGCACACTTTTGTTTTTTCGCCAACAACGACACGATTATAAATTACAATAATAATATTGTTCTTCGCCGCAGTTAATCAAACCGAAGCGATTGATATATTTTTAGGTCCACTAGCTGTTTTTCTCCTCCACGGTTGCCGCACTATTAGTATAGTAATTTAAGTTTTGCCGGATGACGCGAGCAGAGAACAAAGCCAGGAAAAAAGGGGTCATAAATTATAATTATTATTTTACCATCGGCGTAGGTACATACTATAACGTACTCGTGATTAAATAGTAAAAATAATCCTGCGCAGGCATGACGAATCTATAGGCAAAACACTTCAAGATTTTAATTGATGATATTCATCAATTCGTATTTAACATTAATTGTTTAAATATTTTTATATACACGTATCACGTTTCAAATCTGAGTGATACTCATCGTATCTATCGTTTTTTTAGCATTTAACATGCATATTAATCAGTTTTGATGCGTACAATGTAGGTACTTACTTCATTAATAATTCAGCGGTTTTTTTTTTCTTGTATGACGACGTTCTTAGTCCTTAGATTACAATAATTAACATAAAAAAAAATAAAAAAAATAGGTTCACATACAAGTACGTGGACAGAATAATACAACTTATGTTTATTTATCAGCTTTAATAATAAATCAACATTTTTTTTTCATAGCAATCTCGTTCTTTATAGATGACAAAAATTACCATAATAATATTCATACGGAATGATAATTTTTTTCGTTTCACATTAATTTTCCAACGTCTAATTTTTGTAATTTCTCTTATTTTGTTATACTACAGTTTTGTATATATATATACATATTATGTATAAATATTTAAGTGAAAAATCAATCGAGATATTAAAAATGTTGAATAAGGCCGTCGAAACTCGTTTAAGAGTTATGTACGCTCTGTCGGAGTTAAATACACTAGCAGTTTGTTAAAATATTTTAAATGTTTGTTAAGTACACGAGTCCTAGGAACTTAAAACTTTCTACTGGAACATAAGTGCTCGCGAGAGGGTCGGACGTTTACGGTCGTTTTCCAGAAAAAAAAAGCCGGAATCACTCAAAGTTGCGTTGATAGTTTGAAAAGTTTGTATGGAAGTCGTACATTATTATATCTGTAAGCTTTTTTTAATAATTGCCTACGAAAATAACGATTCTGAGTGAGCTCAGTGACACAAATAGCAAAATGAGAGATTAGGTAAATAAAGAAATCGGTCACAAAGTTTAGTTTAGTTAATCAATTGAAATTAATAAAGATAATTTATTAATTTATTAAATTAATAAGAAAATTTTAAACCGCTTGGACCATCATTTGAGGAGTTATCAAGTTTTTAGTATTCATTGCACAACAGTGCGTAGTTTCAATGTCATAAACAGAATAACGTCGTTTTTCAATACTTTTCTTATACGCTTTCCGAATCTACTGGGTGGATTTTTTTCATATTTTTTTATTCGGATAGAAAATATTGTTTTTCATAACGTGTTTAGTTTTTAAACCTTAAACAACAAATTTGTGCGAGTTACGAATTTGTTTCTAAAAAAAAAATCACAGGTACGTCCAACTTTCGAAAATGTTCCTACTTCAAACTATCAAATATAACAGTAGTGACAACGGATTTTTGAAATTTTTTAGTAGCTTACGCGTGTTGGAATCCTCGTGTTAAATGTTCAAAACTTTTTGTGGAAAGTTAAATTTTTACTAGAATAAAATTTAAAAAAAAAAAATGAAAATTTTTTAAAATTTCAAAGTTCTGTTTTGGAAATTTCTCGAAATTTGTATCAGACTAAAAAATAAAAAACACACGTCGAACGAAAACCGTTCGTCGTTCCGCTCGGAACTCAAAAACAGGTAGGCAACGGACGTTCGTCTCGGCACAACTTCCCAGGCGGCTTGCGTTTTCTCGTTCCGCTCAGACACCGCGTTTAACGTTATATTATTATTACAATTATTACAGAACTAAAGACGGGTCGAGCCGCGAGAGAGGATTACGGCGCGACGAGGGTTTCGTTATTACTCGTCAAGAGGCCGAACACGAGTTGTCGAGGGCGGGAACTATTTTGAAATGAAGGGCGGGAAAAAAAAATGAAAAATTCTTAATAAAATGTGCATTACATGGTACAATTTTAAATATGTAATTTTTCTGCTAAACGATCCTGATAAAATATTTTTTTTTTTTTTTGGTACATCGACTGTCAATGGTCAGAGTTGAAATATATTCTACGAGGTGTTCTGATAAACATTATGATCAATCGTTATTACTCGCTACGAGTTCTTTTTGACGGATGAATCGTATCGTTTTTGATGTTTGAATTCGTGTGATTTTATAGTATTATCTAAAGCTATTTTTCTATCTTTTTTCCAATCTTCTGCATTTTTATGTGTTTTTAGTTCTTCAGGTAGCATATTTGTATTAGTCCCATCTATTAAGTATTTTGGTGTGAATCCTGTGACTGAGTGTTCTGTTATATTATATATATATCAATACATTCTCTTGCTATTGTTGTCCAAGCTTTCTTTACTGTAGATTCATTGATTCTGCATCTTATTTTATTAACAATTGTTTGGTTTAATCTTTCATTTAGGCCATTTGAAAAAGGTGTATTTAAAGCTGTGTAGATAAGTTTGATGTTTTGTCCATCTAAAAAATTTTTGAATTCCCTAGCAATACCGACGCGTCAGACAACGGGGCCGAATTTAACGGGAAAAATTATATTTCATACACACATTTCAGTTTTGTTCTTTACGAACGCAAGCATCTCGTATTCGTACAAACGATCGGAAATAGTTTTTTAGATGTAAAAAACTGCCAATTATGAAATTAAATCGTGTGATTAAAAAAAAAAAAAAACGGTTCGGTTAGGTTATTAATTATGACTGTCGCGATGTCGCGCAATCTAGAAACGTAATTGAAATTCGAACGCGTGCCGCCTCGCAGTGAACGCATTAATGAAACACGGAAACGAGTCGTAATGGCACTGCGCGTTTTCATTCGAACGTATAAATACGTACGATGTCTTTCAACAAACACTTGAGAGTATAAACGAGGCTTCTATAAGTTTATATATATATACATTATTTTATAATACATGTCATGTATAAACGCTTATCACGTCTAAACCTAACGAGAAAACTTTAATTACCGTAAAAATATATATATATATGTGTACGCTGTCTCATCGCTCGTCGGCTCGGCAAGAACATAAATCATAACGATTAGTGTTGACAAGTACGGAGAAGTAAACGAAGAAGTTGTCACGGGCGAAAAAAACGTAAACTCGCATCGAGTATATAATTATTATTTGATTATTTCGTAAAAATAATATTTCCAACGTGTCGCGAATGTTAAACAACAATAGCGATATCGCAGGGCCGCTGAAAAAAAACGAAATTTATTCTCAAGAAACATCGTGTTTTAAGTCTTAACAGAGTGTTTTACAGACGTTTAAAACGAATCGGTTATTGATGATGATACAGTTCGTGTTGATTTATGTTACTGGTCTCAACGAATATTGAGGAGGAAAAACATTTTCATTTGGTGCGTCTGTGTAATCAGTGCAGTACTGCGGCTGGATGCAGTAGACGATTGATAGTATGCAGATACTAGTATCGGAATTATTTTTATAGAATTAACTGCGCGAATAAATTGCTATTTTACCATAATATAATAACTCATAATTATTTTAATAGCGACGCTAAATCCGTACAGTTATCTCGTATTGTTTTAGAATATAAAAGTACATTTTTTTTATAAAACCATAAAAGTCTATAAAAAAATACGACGACTAAATTTCGATGTTTTGTTTTGATTTTAATCGTTATTTAAAAATGAACTCTTAATAATTGTTTAAAAACCGCGTGTTAAATAAAATAGTCTTAACTACCAACATTCAGTTTTTAAATTATAAAAATTTACCGTAACATTTTCAAAAAATTATTGTAATTTTTTTACACGATTCAACGAAGTGAATCGTAAAATTCAAACGCGTATACACGACGAAGCTATACTTTTAACCTATAGTTCATTTCAATGAAGAACAATTTATCAGTAATCTAATAATATTCGGAATAAAAAAAAAAGATTAGCAAGTTTTAAGGTAAAGATAAATCATTGCCTTAAAAAAAAAAAACCCGTTCTGAGCGAGCTCAGTTGTCTAGTATAGATCCTGGTAAATTTTTCAAGAATTTCAAAGTACTATACTTTAATCAAAAAATTTAAAAAAATTTAAAATCACTTACAAACCTTTGTCAAATTTGTATCTTACTTATATAAATATTATGTATAATTTTCAGCTTGTTTCGGCCATTATTTTGTAGTTTTAAAAAACTAAATCGATATATCTGACGTCGGATTTGGCGATTTCGCCATTTTCGTCATTTTCGACACATAACTCAGAAAATAATCAAAATATCAAAAAATACTTCAACTGAAATAAAATTTGAAGCTCAAAGACCAACTTTTATGTGGTGTTAAACGTAAAAATTGGAGCATTTCTTCTACCCGAAAACGTCATTACAAACCTGAATGTTTCAAATTTTTCGACGTAATATTCTCGAATTTTTTTTGGTTTTCGGAGTAAAACTCAAAAAATAAGCAAAATTTAAAAACAACTTCAACTAAAGTATTACCGGAGCTTATAAACCTTTCATTAGAGGTACTGATTTTGGAAAGAAGAGTGTTCTTTCTATGCGAAAAGTCGTTGACAGAAAAAAAAAAACATCATTGTAAGAACAATACGTTCCTTGTTGCGCTCAGGATCTAAAATTTTTTATTTTATATTTACTTTATTTTATTTGAGCACGGCTGTTTTTTATAAAAGACATTTTTTTTTGTACTTGTCCAAACAGGTTTCGTACCATCGTAAAACAACCAAAATTTTTCTTACAACGGACAATTTCTTTGTTGTCATGCGTACACGTTAGATAGGTGAAATACTATACAAAAACTCTGTGACTGTCATGAACGTTACATAGTCAAACACTGAGAATTCAGTTGAACAAAAAGTTAAAAAAAAAAAAAAAAAATGTATTAAAAATAAAGGCGGACTTAATTTACACAAGCGACTCGGCCATTGTTTCACGAACGGTTTGGCACTTTAGCGCCGTCACATTTGAACAACAATAGTCTGAGTGCTGAAAATTAATCTACATCAAAAAAATTAGGTTTCGAGTGTCGACATGGCTTTCTAAAAGGAATTCGTAAAAAAAAATACAGTAAATAAACATTCAACTCAAATAACTGTGAATATATATATATATATAATTATATTTTGTTTACCATTTTTCGCCCGATTCAGATCATAAAAGAGTTTTGCGGTTCAAAACTGCATTCAGATATTACAGACTCTACGTGTCCAATTAACATATTTACATGTTAGTTTCTTTTAATATGTTCTCCAAAATGTTTAACGATTTTTTATTTTACAGTTAAATAATTAAATTCGTGTAGTATATTGACAAGGTTAAATAATAATATCCTAACAAACCGTTGTAAAAATAATTCTTACTACTATAAAGTTGCAATCACACAGTAAAATATGTCAGTGTGTGATTCTGCCTAATTTGTTTGACATTGCTCAAAAATAGATTGCAATTAAGCATATTAACCATGTTATAAAAATTTTTTTATTAACTAAATTTCTTTCCCGTAAGATGATTAGGTTGATAGAGATAAAAGTGTTCAAAATGTTTCATAAAACATCGAGTTTAATGAAAAATTATAGTACATATTTCGCAAAAAATACATTATTTTTCCATAAGATTTTCTTTTTAATTGTTGGAATGATGACATCTAAAAAAAAAAAAAGAAGTACTTTCTTCAACTTAAATAGATATGAATAAAATATGTGTTAGTATACAATGTAAGCTGTAATTCATAATCGAAGTTTTCTGCAATTTAAAAGTTAATAGGTACAAATTTAAATATTTAATTTTTCGTTTAATTTTTTTTGTCATTAAAAACCCCTTTGAACACAACATTAAACAGTTCGGTAGCACCGAAACGTGTTTTTTTTTAATATGTTTGGTGCGAACCGTAAATATCTTTTCAAAAGTCGAAAAAAGAAGTTTTGATAACAATTTATCATATGATTATATACATAGTATATATTTATGTATAGTGTTTTGAAGTAAGCATAGGTATATCTTATTTATTAGAGTTCATAAACAAAAATGAATTAATGCGTTTATGAATTCGTCTGTTAAATAAACTATACTTTTACCATGCATAATTAGATGGGTGCAGTTATATTTTTGTATCGGTTATTTAGTTTGATCCTTCCAAAATTGTGACGTTACGAAGAATACGGTACGAACAATATGTTAACTTTGCCGCAATAGTATTATTCAAAAAGAGTACTTTTGATACCGAAAACTGAGATCATAAACATTTGTCAACGGTTGATTTCCAAATGAGTAGACAGAAAATTTGAAATGAAGAGAAAACGAGTCGCAGACAGAAATAAAAAACAGCTTTCAAAGTCTAATGACTGTTTAACTCGTGAGATAAGTGCCTAAAAGGGCGGAAAAAACGAAAGTTTATACAACCGTACTTTTTGAAAAACTTTTGAATTTAATGTGTTTTCAATAATGCTCAAGAGATACGTGTGAATAAAAGTTTTCTTACAATATTCAAATTTGAATCGAAACTCATTCAGAACAGGACCCAAGTATGATCGATTTTCAGGTGTTGAATATAACATTAGACTTTGTTAGACATTTCATTGAAATAGATCGTATAGCATCTAATGATTTTACTATGGTGTAACCCTGTTTTGAAAATTTTACTTTAATGACATCATCATGAAGTGAATCGAATGAATAATTGAAATACAACGGGTGAACAACAAAAGAATAATAAAAAAGTTGAATAGAATAGCTGATATTCAACCTAAATTTCGAACAATATAGTTTTTTTTTTTTTTTAAGTCGGTCAACACTATAATATAGACGTCACTATTAAAATTCATAATATTTATTTAACAAAAAAAGTAAAAATTCTAGTCCGTACGTTGTATCAAATTTTTAATTTAAAATTTAGCATAATACAACACAAACAATTTCTTCTAATCTGTAATAACTGTTAAAAATAAAAAATAAATCTTCTTGGCTGCCAAGACTTGGCAGGGCCCACAAGTAAAAGTAAATCTATAGAAGTGGTATATTTTGGCGAATTGAATGCGATCAAACGTGAACACGTACAGAATTAGATAACAGCTCAAATGGTCCGTATGAAAAACGAGCAGTGAAAACTATTTAGATTTAGTTTTTTTTCAAAAAACATAACATCAATTTCGAACAAAATCATAACGATGAAAAACTTCAATATCACGTTATGATCGATAAAAACCAAAATATTTTCAGAAAGTTCCGCCATTCATAGGTATATTTTTTCTTATAGTTATTCTTATAGAATCTACCTAATGGTAAAACATCTTATTTAGTTGGTAAAAAATAAAAGAATCCATAATAGATTATAATATTAACAACTATCGAGATACGACTTATTAGCAAACGTCTCTATTCTTCTTACTTGGACGATTTTAAAAGTTTACATAACTTTTGTACCGTTTGCGGATAAGCATTTTGATCAATAACTATGCAGCTACCAATTATACCTGAATTCTTGAAATCTAATAATCCAATATAAGTTTCTATCAAAAAAATGAGTTCACCGGCACAATAGTTTACCAACAAATAACGTGTAAAGAAAAAACCCAATAATATAATAAAAAACTGTATTCGTCAACAATATATAATTTCGATATTGTAACTAATGGAATTTACGGAGAAAACAATTTTAATAAATCAATATTTTTGTCGCCTTATACAAAATTTTCAATTCTAATGTTTTAATTTGCATAGGTACCGATGTTTTATTTTCACTCATATTAATTGTTCATAAATGGTGAGAAAACGGTACACAACATAATGAAATTCAAAGTCAGTTTTTATAGTAGTTGTAGCTTATTATGCAGTTTTTAAAGTTTTCCCAAGTGTTTGTAATTTTGTTTTCTATATTTTTTCTATCACACTAATTTGAATAGTGTAAGAAAATTGAATTTTTCTATAACATCATTCTAACAGTAACTGCTTGTCCCATTTTTGTGTACTTTTGCCATTAAAATGTATAACTTATCCGTGTCAGTTCAGAACTCGAATACTTGAATTTAATCACTCGTATAACCGTAATAAATTATTGTAATTAAATGTTCCAACATTGAATCACGAAAATCTAGTTACTACTATTATATAAAGGATATTGCTCACACGTCATGATTTATTACTAGATGGATTGAAAAATCGCTTTATATGTGGTGGTTTCCATACAACATTAATTAGAATTAAAACTGAATCCTAGCTAATATATTGTACTGCCAACAAAATTAGGTTAAATTATTATAGTTCCATTGCTAGGTACACACATACCTAATATGTATAGAAATAATAACTCAAACTTGTTACCTATTATAAACTGTTCTAGCACGGTAACTACACAATAATGTAGAAACGAGTACATTGTAACGACTACGGGATCGGGTTGTTGAGTTGCGACTTTGCTTTGGAGAGTAGGTTACAGTTTTGGGTAGGTCACTGGTCTGATATTGAATTGGTTAGCACTGGAGGATTGCTTACGATATCAACTATACTTTGACCGAGCTCGACGAATCAAACAACACTTCACGAGTTATAAACTGTAATATTTTGCCTAAACATAATTGACATTTTTACGTCGTTTTAAATTAAGTTCGTATGATACTCATTCTATGACAACGCGTGAACTTGTTTCAAGTCGTTCGGACTGATTTTGAAGTTTTCGTTCACTTTGAAACGTAACGAAGACTTTTAGTTTTTGAGTCGTAACACACAAAAACCCATTAAAAAAAAAACGTTTGGATCACACTGACGTCTACTCGAAAAAAATAGTTACAAAAAAAAAAAAAAATATATAATTGTAAAAACAAAATGTTACTGGCCGAGTTCAGAATCTTGGTCGAACTCGTCGCGTATCGCGTAAAGTCACCACGGAGGCTATATTCGAGATTACTCGAAACGCAATATTCCTCGATATTTTTTGTTGTTGTTAGAAAACCTCTCGAAAAACGTTCCGTTTAAAATCGCTCTGCCGAACGATTCGTTTCACGAGTGCGATGAAAATAAATCAGATCCGTCGACAAAAGATTTTCCACCTGCGATCTATCCGCAGTATAAAAAGTCATCGTTCACGCGTCGCGCATCTGCCGCGAAATATTGAAATATTGTTCGTGGCGCTGCCGATTTTGAGTGAAAAGTGTCAACGTGATTTTTGATCGAATAAACGCAGTTTCAACTTAAAGGCCCCCTTATGATTAATAACGACCGGGGAAATGCGATAATATTCCGTGTTATAATAATATACAACGTGTGACGGGGATTTTCGGGAAAAGTTTAAAAGCGAAAAAAATCATTCTTGGTTTTTCGTTGCGATTAACTGGTGTTCGAAAATCGTATGAACTATACAATTTCGAATACAATTTTAATTCGAATAACGCGTGAAATATTTCAAGATCAAAAGAAAAACGATCTACTTAAGTGGAGTCGGTCACTAGTTTGGGCGGATAAGAAATTTGAATTAAATATTATCTATTTTTAACGAACTGAGCTGAGTCGCATATGTATGTTTGGTAAATTGTAAATTTCAAAGTTTTGTATTTAAAGATATAAAATATTTTGTACGATTGAACTTCATTCGTCCAATAACTCGTATGAATTTGAATAAGTTGATTAAAAAAATCATTTCCAAAAACTAATATAGCAAAACAATATAATATAAAATTTCAAGTTGTTTGGCACAACATTTTCAAAAATGTTTTGTTTTTTTTATCATTATTCAAAAGAAAAAATTGAACAAAAAATACTTGAATCCACGTATCGTCTAGGAGCCGAAAACCTATCATAATACGATGTATTACTTGAAAAATTACCAATCCTTCTAACCAATAGACAAAAACAAAACAAAATCGGTAATGTAAAACCAATTAAAAATACGTGTAATAATACAATTCGTACGTTTTTTGCTGCACTGAGAATCTAATGTGTGTATTTGTGTCCATTCATACAACACGTATTGAATTCGAGTTTTGATTGTTTTTTTATTTTTGACGATTTTTAACCCCAACAAAAAAACTAAGGTAAATTTTGTTGCACCTAAGATTATGAATTTTTGAATGAAAACGGTTGTTAGAAATATATTAATAGTTACCATTAAAATCGATACGTAGTATCGTACTATCATTGTAACACACGTTTTGTTTTCTTACGTTTTAATGACAAAAAAAAAAACAGGATAAACCGTTGAACGACCTTTCTTTTTTTGGCTTAAAATATAAAGTGGAAGTTTTTTTTGTTTTGGCATATAAATAGAGAAACGTGATCGGCCTTTGAAATCACGGCGGTGTATATAATAATACGTCTCGTGAAGAACGGGAAAATAACTCTCGTTTGTTACGCGACCGTATACAAACCGTATCGTTTTCATTTATTTTCTCGTGTTTAAAACTCTAGTTTTCTTATCGTAATTTTTACATTTAATACGCAACGAATAAATTCTCATTTTAAGTTTGCGTTCGTAGACGCGATACGTTTTTATCCAAGTTTACATGGTTACGCATTAAACATTTAAATTGTATCCGAATAGATACACAAATTAATGGTTGTTTCATGATAATATAGTTCTGATTTTAAGCACCCGACTTAAAATTTTACGAACCGTACAAATTTTTGTAATCTTTTAACGTGATCCGTACGGTTTATTTTATCACCGTTTGAAAACACATTTATTATAATGTACGTTCACGAAAAAATAAAATCAAGTAATGCGAACAACGCAAGAGTTTTTAGTTTTGTTTTGTTTTACAAATATTTACCGCGTCAGCAATCGATGCTGTAAACCAGCGAATTTTTTAAAATTTTTTCATCGGTCTGCGTTGTATCTGGAAACGTGATTACACGCATGAACTACTAGAGAAAACGGACGGAAAATTAACACGAATTTCATTGTCGGTCCAACACGATTTTCGCTTCACTTAAAATCCAAACCACTGATACTCTATGTATTGGTCTCTCGGTAGGTATACACACGAAATAGCGAAACGCGATAAATTTTACACGGTTTGGCGTGTACGTATATACATGTACAGTTTTTTTTTTTCTGTTTCGACTAAAAATAAATCACGCGGATTTCATATATGTTTCGTTGTTTTTTCCCGTTCGTCTCGCCTTATCTCTCTCACATCGTTAGACTTACGTCGGGATTTTTTGATCTTATATACCGCACTAATCGAACTGCAGTTGTTTCCTCGTCGCCGGCCCACGGACGTCCCCCAAAAATTTATCCCACCTGTCCCATCCGTCTTCGTCTCCAGATAAGATACCTCCGAGTCGCTTTCCGGCTATATAACCCATTATGGCGAGAGTATAAAAATGTATACCACCGACTGCCCCAGTTATAATGATTCTCCGTTCGTTGCGATTTTAGTAGGTTTTTATGTGGTGTAGAAACAATAACGAAATTCGCGTATTGTTTTTTTCAACGTTAAAATTGTTTAATCTCACCCCCACGGCTAAATCGGATTTTCTTCAAAAACATTTTGAAACGGATGTGACACGCGCCCATCGTTATGGCGAGTCTGACATCAAAAAACGCAATAAAATAAAAATAACGTTACAAATGAAACGTACGATTTGCATTATTGTAACGACCAGCTATAGGTTTTTAAATAAAATAATGCAGATGAAAACTGCAGTTCCGTGTTTAGAATTTTACACCCCGCCCTTATATTGTGTACTTTCCCCTAAAATTGGTTCGATACTTGAGTCAAGCACTTGAGGTATTAACAGCCGAACGCGATAATTTCTCTATTATAGGCCATTTTCGGGAATAACGTGAAAAATAAAAAAAAAAAAAAAAAGAGTGCTTTGTAGAGGGTTAAACAATTTAATATCCGGTTTTAGGAGTTTTCCTTAATCGTGCCGTTACTGAGGTAAAAACTGGACAAATATTAGGAATTTTTATTGAAATGAATAATTTTTTCATCTCCTCCCTTAGTATATTTTTGGCATGCTGCTTACAAAATGCATCAACGCAACTAATTATAAACTAAATTCAAATGTGGAAAACATGTTTCATACTTTTATTGAACGATTAGTTTATAGTTTTAAAACTGATAAAATTATTTTTAAAAAAATTAAAAATCATCCCGAAAACTCAGCTCTACTAAACAACGATCTGATCACCTAAATTTTAGTTTACTCGAATGTTTTTCGATTTTAAACTTTTCCAATAAACCATTTTACTTCCAAATCATCATAGAAAACAGAGATAAAAGCTTCGCGTGGAAAGCGTTTTTCTTGAAATCGCGCCATGTAGACGTTTCTCCGGAAGTAAAAATTTTCTGAGATTTTGTCTTCTAATGTATGCAGTGTTGGTTTCACAGCTGTTTTTTCTTAAATCCGACCGAGTGTAAGAGAAAATTATTAAAGCACCAAAACTCTACGTATCAAAACTCTTTGTGTGTGCATCATGTTGTAGAATGTAGGTCTATGTGTGGTGAGCTTATGTTTGCGCAATATCTGTTTTTCTGTTGTAATTGTCCATGCTACAGTTATGGAATTACATCGATTAACGAATGAACGCAAGGAACAAAAAAAGAATAAAACGGAAGAACGATAGAAGCACCGGTGAAAAGTTTTAGGGTAGAATTCAACCGGGAAAAACTTTTCAGACAACTTTGATTGGATTTCTGAGAATTTTGCGGGTCTTACAATATAAATATATATATATGTATATAGTGGACACGTGTTTAATGAAATGACAAAAAAAGTTTTTAAAACATTTACAGGCGTAAATTTCGTATTGTAGTACCTAACACTTCTTACAATCGCACTTCACTTATTTTAGGCCCTTAGTGTAGCGAGCAATGTACTAGTGGGTGTTTTTTTTTTTTGACTATATGAAACGGCAAAGAACTGTTTTAACGATGCTCCAATCTTTAAAGTCATACCAATTTCCAGGAGGTTGTTCGCGGTACTTTGCAAGCTGGTATCTTTAGTTTTTTAAAATGTTAAAAGTCATGGTCAAAAAACTAAACAAAAACGGTAAGACTAACGAAAAAATTGTTTTTTTTTCTCGGTCAGAAAATTCTGAAAACGCGTCTTAAGATAATGAGAGTATACGGTTTTAGTAATTTGAAAAACTTTTACGTGCATTTAAAAAAAAAAAAAACCGAAATCACTCTAGGTCGCATGGGTAGTTTGACGGAGTAGCGACTACGCTTCGGGTGGGTCACTCTTTCGGAAGTTATGGTTCATACGTGTTATTTAATATCTAAAAGCAATGAAAAATCATTGCCTTTGAAAAAACGATTTTTTAAACGCGTCTTAAAATAATGTGAGTATACGGTTTTAGTTACTTGTAAAATTTTTACGAGAATTTAAAAAAAAAAAAAAGCCGTAATCTTTCTAGGTCGCATGGATAGTTTGACTGAGTAGCGACTACGCTTCGGGTGGGTCACTCTTTTGGAAGTTGTGGTCTAAACGTATTATTTGATATCTGAAAGCATTGATAAATCATCGCCTTTGAAAAAACGATTCTGAGCGAGTTCAGCGATCTAGTGAACGTCCTGGTGAAACTCAAATTTAACAATAAAAATGAAACTTTTTGAACATTTTCTTTATATTTATACAGTATAAAAAAAAATTATTTTTTTAAATTTCAATACGGTAGAATGATTATTCTCGAAATCGCGGAGAAACAACCATACGCGATTTTAATGAAATCTCGTGTGCCGTTAAAAATCTTAAAATCAATATCGATGGATCGAAAATTCGCGGGGTTTTCAAAAATTTTTTTTTTTTTTTTTACGTCATTAGAGTACGACCGATGTCGCGTTTCAAGTCAAAGAGTCTAAAATCAAACCGTTTATGTATGAAAAACCTCAAAAATCGCTGTAAATAGCTTAAATCCAAATGAAATTTTTCGAAGCCGCGTAGCACAATGATAACGTTATCGTCTAAAGTTCCGCGATGATCGTTTTCGAAGCTGCGGACAGACGCGACGCGCGTTAGAATGCTATTTTCAGCGGTTTTTTCGCAGTTTTTCCGCGGCTTCTCCCGTCGCGTGAGCGGAAATCGAAAACCTACCCTAACCGTCCTGAGCACCATCGGTTCGCCCTTTCCGGTTGAAATTTTGTCAACGGTATATAAAAAAAAGTAGATATAAAATAATAACGATAGTAAAAAAAAATAGAACAAACGTAAAACGACAACCGGCCTCGCCGCTCTCGGAACCCCCGAGATGCGCCCCCCAGCGGTCACGAAAGGGATCGCCGCGCGTAAAACAAAACTTACGTTTAGTCGGCCGGGGCGAGATGCTATCTCACCGGCGCGGGATGTCGCCCTGTGTGGTGTAAATAAATACCCTATCGTTGTACGGCACAACAAGTATGTTTTGGGCGAACTAACGGCCCGAAGGGACACACACACAGAAAGCCCCGCGGATGAAAGCGGTTGAATTATTGTTGTTCGCGCGGCCGGTCGAAAAACGTCGCGAGAAACGTTGGAACGGCCGCGACTGGATTTCGCGGGGCGGCACGCGCGCTGCGGGGGCGGACTTGGGCGCAAATCCGTTTTCGCGGGGTCGGTTCGCTAAGAAGTTTATATTATAGTTTGTTTGTTTTCTATCTATTTTTTTTTTTCCCCCGTCCTTTCTCGAACCGGGACCCTGTTGTTGAGCCGGACGGTCGGACGCGTAAAAAAAAAATTCGAACCCGTTAAAAATACACGAATCGACCGTGTCGGGGAACTTTTTCCTGAAACACGGTGTGAAATCCCTTCGCGAAATACGGGAACTTTCGTCTGAAAAAAGAAAAAACCTATCCGTTTTACGCGTCGAACCGTTCGTTGTTGTCACTATTTCTGTCGTCGTTTCGATGAGTTGTTGGTACCGACTTGCGCTCGTTCGTCGTACGACGCGGAGTGAAGGATCTTGCGGAAAAAACGATAAATTCAAGCTCATAAATCCGATCAACGCAGGATCGTCATCTGTGCACCGTTGGATTTACGGAATCGTTTCGCAGTCGAAGAATATTAATTACGACAGTGTAACTCCACGAGGTTATAAAAAATATGAAAAATTTTATGTAATTTAAAATGAAATTCGAGTATGATGCCCCCAACAGGAATACGCTAATTTTTAAATACTCGGGCACCGCGCACACTCTGACCGTCGTGATGATTTTTTTTTGTTTTCGAAACGTTTGGAAAACGTTCAAATTCAAAAATGTCTGTTCGAAAATCGGATAGTGTTGTTTTCTGATCATCAACAGGTGCTTTTTAAGAACTGTTAATTGTCGTCTTTCTTTTTTCATCGTGTAAGTTCTTGTTGTCATAACTCTCAATAAACAGGTACGTGTTTTAATATTATTTTGATTTTTTGATTGCATCATCATTGTTTTGTAGTACAATATGATTGCGTTTCTTCGGACGGGGACTTATATTATCATTCTTGAAAACCTAGTTGAGATCCTCGTGTCACCTTGGTAAGAGTAATAAATGAGATTTTCACCGTTTTTAAATGATATTTAAACGGGTCTTAAAAATCGTGAGTAACGATTTATAGTTTGAACAGAACAATTAAACATCGTCAGTCATTGGTTAGTCTTATACTCTGAGCGTAGCGATATTGTTTTGTACATTAAATCTCTACGATAAAAAAAAAACGTAAATTTTCGACATTTTTAAAGTCCGATATTTTGTTCAACATTTTTAATCTGAAACAGTCCCGTGTTTTACCTCTAGACAGCATTTTTCGAAAATTTCAAGGTTTTTTCAATCGTTATTTTGGAAATTATGATCGAATAATATATTTTTTATGAACATTTTTGTCTTAAATTTTATTGTTTTCATCCCTAATATTTTGCTTTGTTTTTGGGATGCGGTTTCAAAATGAACGATTTGAAAAAATCGGCGGTATTATGCACTCTAAGGGTACATCTTTAAGTCGTCGGGCTACCAAAAAATTGGCAAAGTTCGGTGTACGCAACACGGTAAACAACAATAATAAATAACTCCGCTCAGGACGTAATACTTCAAAATTCGCATTTTTAAATTATTTTTTTATAATAATAGTGTGCTTAAAGATGATAAATTATTTTAATAGGTTTTCAATAATATTTCTGTGAAACGTAATCGAACAGAATTTTGGGCCAAATTAAACGAAAAATACGAACCGTGAATTTTGTAAAGAGCATTTTTATAAACTCACATGTCCTACGGAGTGTTTACGGTTGTGGGCATTTGTTCACGCTAAAAACGACTTACCAGGACACCACAAAAACCATGTTTCGTGCACAATGCGATCAAGTCGAGCGGTAGACGGTACGGTAAGAGTATGTCGAGGGTTTGAAACACCATTTTAGTATGTTTTTCAGTAAAAGTATATAATAAATAAAAAGTCGAGTGTGCATCTCGCAATTATTGTTGATCGACCGTATTAGTTGGTATCGAAATAACGACCGGGTTACGAGCGTTCTGTTCAAAAGAATCCGACTGGACACACGCGACTTTCGAATGCGGTCATAAAGCCTTTCCTTCCGTGATTAACGATTATACGACCGCGGTGCAATCATCAATATCATCGTTTTCTCTTTTTTATAAATTGCGCGTGTTGCTCGCGTAATATTCGATACGACAAAAATTACGGATTTCAAATCTCCTAAACATAAAAAAAAAAAAAAAAATGGAATGTCGTCTGGTAAAGTGTGAATTTAAGCTTTGAATGAGCACGAATAATTTTACAAAACGAGTTTTACCGACTGCAGGATCAAAACAATTTAAACGATGTTGTGTTTTCGTATTTGATATTCTAACAAATTTGACGCAGCTTTTACGTTATGTAAAACTAACCAATAAATCTTCATGCGATAAACATACCGATATCAGGGAAATAAATAACAAAAAAGTACAGCGATAATAGTATTATTTATGTATAATAATCAAAAAAGCCCGTCTACTAACCAAAAACTTGAGTGCAGAAGACAAAAAAGGAGAATCGTGAATTTGGTTACGGATTAACGAAAAAAAAAAATTCAATTTTCATACATTCAATAACAGAATTTAGACCTTTTAGTTATATTTTTCTAATATAATATATATGATTTTTGTTCAATATGGTGTGACTTTCTATACAATATATATATTGATTGGTTCTAGTTTCAAAATCAGGTTACATCCGGTTCGGTACTAGTATTGTTGTAATAAATGAAGAGCACTTTGAATTTCATTTTTTAACGACGATTTAGAAAAACAAATCATTGAATAAAAACAATTTTGGTATCTAAAAATATATACATATATATTTAATAATAATAATAATAAAAAGTTTTTATGATAATCTTTACGAATTTTGTTATTTATTCGCACACATATTTTACGGCGTTCGCTAACGCCATGAAAACCGCCTGCAATCGGACGCGGACGAATTAGTTTCGTTTTGACATTTTTCAATAATTAATCAGAAAAGAATATCACTAATATTTTTTGCGATTATGTAAATTGAAGTCGGAGATGTGCCGTGTAATAAATTCGTCCGCGAAAACGACGTTTTGAAATAAAACGTTGCACAGAGCTTGAATAAACATAATAATTATTATTCCTTAACGCGGCCGCCGCCGGAGGCGTTTCGTTAATTAATATTTTGTTAAACGTACACGGTCGTGACACAGTTTACGTCTGCGATAAAATATTGCTTTTCTAGAAAATCATCGTCTAAAAAATTATTAAATCGATATAAACGTATTTCTTATGTTTGTTTAACAATTCAAAATTAAAATCGCTTCGATATAAATTCGAAATACCTAAAAAAAAATATATATAAACACCGACAGTGGATATACAGGTATCTAACTCCTAAGAATCAGCCAATATTGAACATCGTCTAATTTTCTGTAGAGATGACCCGTGTGTATTTTTGTAAACTACTCATAAGCGTGATCGTAATGAGCTGTGCATTTAATGCACTTAAAAAGTGATAAATGTACATATATGCATTTACGCACTACAAACAAGCAAAATATGCTTTAAAATAAGTCCTGAAAAATTCCAAATTATGCAAAAATATGAGCGAATATGCTCTACGAAGATTTCTCAATATAAATTAAGTTCTTTATTTATACACTCGTTTTCTAGTAAGTTGTTCTTAACCACTTAAAAAAAAAAAAAAGAAAACGTTTTGAACACGTTACGTTATTGCATCTTATGGACTGTGTATTTGAAATATCCAGTAAAATTCCAGTTTAGAAATAGAGTTTGATCAAAATTTAAAAAGAATATGTTATCTAGTTATAAACAAAAACATTTAGACCAGATTGACCGAAAAAATGCTAAGAAAAAGCAACAATACATAAAAAAAATCATAAAAACAAGCATCTATACGCACTGACTAGTAAAAATTACGCAAGGATTAGCATGGAAAGATTTAAATTACAGATAAGGCAAAACAATTTTTGACCAAATCTGTTTTCCGTATAGCGAAAAAAAACATGCAAATGTATCAAATTCATAGCTCTTGGTAATGAGATTACATCCCAAAAGATATTATAAAAGAAAAATTATGATTCCTGGCCAGTTTCCTGAATCCGTTTTCCCCTAAAAGCCTGCAGCGTTTCCCGTAAACAAAGAAACGTGTCGACGTATTGTAATAAATTGTGATTCCGGATTTATTCACAAAAATGCCATCTACCGTTTTTATTACACGCTAACTATGGATTACAAATAAGCGCTAGGATTAAAAAATTACAAATAAAAACACGGTTGTTTTTTCGATGCGACTGTGTAACATTCATAGATACTTTTGATAATATTATCAATATTCATAAATAGATTCCTCCAATATTATTTTAAGGGTCTTAATCGCACTGGATTTTATGAAGCAAATGCGGCTTCGGCAGTTCCATAAACTATAACGGGTTTATCCAATTTTCATTTTGAAAACGGTTCCGAACTTGTTATGATATGTCTATTGAGTTTTTACGAGAAAATTTTTGAAAATATTTTTTTTTAAAGGAATAAATGATAGATAATATTGAATTGTTGAAATTATGACGATATTCGATGAATTTTAAAACGACCGTAAAATTAAGAAAACTTATTTATTTGAAAAATTAATCTCCTGAAAATGATCTGGATAAGTGTCTTTAATATTCAACTGATCAGCGTTGCCTACCAAAAAAAAAAAAAAATGAAAATCGTCGAAATGATGTTTTTAAAATCAAATGTATTGGCGTGAATATAAAGACACATACTATTAAAATAATGATTAAGTGCTTCCAAATAATACGTGACGCTCCTTGATAAATAAAATCACGTGTCTATAGAACCAGAACTAAAATGTTGGAAAAATACAAACTTAAAATCCACAAACGCCGATGACACTTAATGGAAAACCACTCGTTTGCAAACACTTTCGATTTTATGACATTGCACTCGTATTATTGGAACCGGCGAACAACAATATATTATAATATTCACTAAACGTTACACGCAGAATCGGTGGTTATAAAGTGTTTTATTTCATTATATACACGTCATCCCATTAACGAAAACAATATCAAGCACCTATCTACACGTAATTTATCGTCATAAGAGTTTGCTCGCAACCTCTTGATATTGTCTCGAAATAATATGATATAATGACGCTTTACGTTAAATTTGGCGACGTCATTAATAATTTGCGCGAAGACCAAGCCCTCGTATTTACACGTAACATTGTGCACGTATTTGCATGGTACGCGCTACAACATCATAATAATGTACTAATTTAGTCGACCGAGGTAATCGCGAGTGAAGTGTCGCCATCTCACCGTGGGATGATGGATTTTCGGTGCAGGCGCTGCAGGTTGTTGGTGGTTTTTGAACGGTCAGGCCTGCGTTTCCTTTAAAAAAATGCCAAAAAAAAAAAAACGTCCGCTTTGTTAGATTAAAAAAAACCATTTTTATTTCAATAAAAAACACTGAAAAACCCATAGAAAAATGTTTTATTCCACAAATGTTCCACACTTTTAGAACATTCCATAAAACAGTCGTGAAATCCCGCGTAAATTCGTACACGAGTTTTATTAAGAATAACCAAAATAAAACACCGTTTTATCGATACAGGTATTTTTTTTTTTTTTACACGCTTTTCGGAAACTTCTGGGCAAATATTATCGAAATTTTTCACGCAGGTAGCGAGTTTTCTTTTCCGTGTGAAAAACTCCAGTTTTAAAAAAAAAAATATTTGTCCTAGTTACGATTTTTTTTTTTTTTTATATAAATCACTAAGTATGCTATCGATTTTTCCTAATTTCTGAAATTATACGACTGTAGAAGAAAATTGTGATTTACATTTTTTGATTTTTCCACCACGGTCTGTCAAATTCCCAAAACGTTTTCTGTTGAGTTCAAGTTTTTATCTAAATATTTAAACTACAATAATATATTGGACATTTTTAAAGTACCTACTATTATAAAAGTCTGAAAATCGTTCGGAATACTTTGAAAACCGTACCAAACTTGATCCATAACGTGTGAAAGTTTCAAGTCGTTTAATATTGAAAGATAGAAATCGGACAAAAAAAAAAAAATTTTTGGAAAACTCGTTTCCCGTAACCGTTCTTACCCGTGATAATATGACCATCGTAATTTACAGCCGAGATAAATTCGCATTGGTAAAAATGACACCGATCAGGTAAAACGTCATGAAAGAAAAAATAATTTTTATAAAATATATAATATGTATACACAGCAATTGTTTTACTCCGTGACATTTCGCCAACAAAAGTTTGTTGTTTTGGTTGAAAAGATAAGGCCGAGGACGCAGACCATATTATTTGTTAATATGTCTATGGTTAAAATCGTTTTTTGTCACACTATTCCGGAATCCAAAAACGATCAAAAATCGCTTCAAACTACTTCAAACCTCTTCGGCGACGAACCAAAAAAAAAAAAAAAGCCGGAATCAGTTAAGTTCGCGTGGGTGGTAGATTGACGGAGTAGCGACGCGACTACGGTTTGGCTGGCCACTGCTTTGAAAGCAGTGGTTTGACGTATAATTAAATATCTAAAAGCAATGATTCGTCGCCTTCGAAAAAACGATTCTGAGCCAGTTCCGGTAATCGAATAATCCCATCCAACCGATTTTAAAAATTCTTTCACCGATAGAAATCTACGTTATTCCCGAGTGACTACTTTTTGTTCGGAAATTCCACCTCTAAGAGTTGTCTCGAAAACAAGTTCCATCAAAAAATTCTATTATTTTTTGTTTATTCGTGTCAAATTTCAGTTGTTTATTCGCCGTGTTTTTTATAAGTTTTTTTCCAAGTTTTTTTTTCTTTCTTCGGAATTGAAATCCGACAAAACGTCGGGAGTACATCGCACCGAGGGTACGAGAAACGTTTCGACCGTCAAGACCGGAGCAATACCGTGCATGTCACAGACGTAGAAATAAAAAACAAATTTTAAAAATATCTTTGTGGAACCAATAATAGCTAAAAGCAACCCGTTCCCATCGGACTTTTGGTCAACGTCGCCAAAACGACTCCGCGCCGCAATGTTGCCGTTCCGTACGGCGCGCAGCAGCTGACGCCTGGCGGTTATTAATATCTCGGCGTCTCGGCCCATCAATCGCGGCCGGGTGGAAGCGGGGAACGACCTCAACAACGACCCCGGGCTCCATTTATACACAGTTGTACTTTCAATTTTTCTCGTGCTCTTTCTCTCGTAGAGGGACACACGTGCGCAAAGGGAATATCTATTTTTTATACTCGACGATTTGTCAGGGCGCGATAACCGGCCTCGGAAAAACTCGACGAGAATACTAATATAGTCGCGCGAGACGGCCCGCGGGGCGTTACAGGTGTAGTACTACGTCCTATGGCCGCCACACGACACCCATGCTCCAGGTTTTGCGTTTTTGTCGTTTGCGCGATAAATCATGCTCGACTACTATAATATAGGAGGTATCTTCCGCCGTAAGTGCACCGAAATCGTCCGTAAATTTCACGAATTAAGGGGTTTTTTTTTCTTTACACAGGATGCCGAAGAATAAACACGCGAAGAGACAGAACACCTCTTTCGCTTTTAAACGAGACTTGTAGCGCTTGTAGAAGTGACGAGTTTTTTGAACTGACCACGAACGAATTGTCTTATCTGCGATCCAACGGATTACTGCTGACCACCGCGCTAGGGCGGTGTACAATTTGAAACAGAGTACAAAATTACAGCACCTTTGAAAAACTTTGATCCGTGGTGTATTATTTTTTTTTAACGTACGCTCAAAACAGCAGCTGCTAGATAAAAAATTTTATACTCCGTTAATCTAATACGACGCGAGACCAGCTTGTTTTTGCGATAGCGCGAAAACGAAAAAACGATAGGTAACGCCCGATGTGTATTTTGAACGGATACAAGTCGTTGGCCGGAAGGTTCCCCCCGAGCGAGTCGAAACATTGATTGGCGCCCCCCCGAGGAAAAATTAAAAATAAAATGAAATCACATTTTTGCTGCGGTTCAATAAAAAGTTTGATTTACAATAGAACTACCTCTGAAGTATATGATCTAATCAAAAACAAAAAAAGTAAAACGAATGAGAGTAATCGCGTAAGAAAAATACAAAAAACATAGAATAGAGAACGTGTTCATTTTTTGAAGTCGGTTAAAAACAAATGTAACCCAAGAACATTTTGTATTTGTAGCACGATATAAACATAAAAATTACTCATTACCGATCGTTAATTATTGTACTCACGTGTATGAAAATGTTTTAATAAAACGTTTGTGTTTCAGTAGGTATTTTTCCAAATCATTTGAGAGTTAAGATGAAAAAAAAATTATTGCAAACTATCGACTCTTTGTATTTTTTATCGTTGCATTCTTAACTCAAATATTAACTAGCACTTTAAATCATTATAAATAACGTAAAAACTACTTCGAACACCTGTTTTCGTTTTACATCAAAGGTGCTATGCTTTAAACATTTAAATTTTTCATTTATACTTGGTATATTCCATAAGAACATCAGCTGTTTGAAAGTACATTGTTTCCCTTTATCTCGATGAAATATTTACTGTTTATTATAATAAAAAATTCGGACATTTCTCACGATGCGCTGATGTGAAATATTTGGCGTTGTATTTAGTCCGATAAAATAAAAAAGGGTGAAAAATGATACCGAGATCAATACCTTTTCGTGTCTTTTGAGAGGCAGGTGTGAAATATGTTTCACATAAAAAATTAATCATAATAAGAAATGAATTCCAATTACACCGAAAAAACTGTTGAAACCACTAAACATCTATTTTATCGCGGTGATACTTCTCCTCGGGCTTTTTGCCAACAATTTTTTTTTTATTTACATATATTTTGAACTTGTAGTACCTAACCTCAACAATGGACAAAAATTGGTACGTTTACAGATCAAAAACATGAATTTGACATTGTTATTGGTGGATATATAATCCCTGACAAAGTTATTGGTCCTTCAAATTTTTTCCAGTTTTAAAGCGTTTTGCAAGTGTATAAACTGTTTATTTCATCGAGTGTTTTTTTTTTTTTCCCATATAACGTGAGGAGTAAAGCTGTAAAATAAAATACGTTTCGGAACGGTGTAAAGTAGTATTATACCAAATGAAAAAAGATTGATCTTGTCCGTCCCACGGTGTATTATTTCAAGTGCTTACAGCCGACACGTTTTCCTCATTAGGGCGCCTCGAAGTTCGCGCACTTTCGATGCATCAGTGGATTAATTTTGATTTTTGGATGATGCGAAATCGTATTTGCTCGCTGAGTACTTAAAATGTACGATAATATTTCTATTACAAAAACAAAGAACCCAAAAATATAATATATATTGATAAAAAATTTTATTTTAGCTAAAAAAAAGAGTTCTGATATTAGGTATCAACTATATAGTAGTTTTAACGCACTACTTTTTCAAAAAACTTTAAATTATTTGTAATTAATTGTTTTCCTGATACCGATAAGTATAAAAATAATTTATATATTTTGTGGGTTTATTTAACTTCTGTTCAAAAGACCATTACATATTACTTCCAAACATTTTATTGATTCTATCAAATCACTTTTGAAACGTAGCAAAACGTTGTTAACATTTGTTTTAAAGTTATTTTAATTTAAAAGCATTTGAAAATCCTGAAGTTTGAAATAAGTCAAGTTAAATTGGACATTATATTATTTAAATTTATATGTTTATAAATAAATACAAAATTAGTTACGCGAAAATGTATTATGTACAATTTGACGAGATTCGTTTGATAACCAGAAATTAGTGTGTACGGAGTAAATTGTAGTACATAGAACGAACAAACAAGTTAATACTTTGTAAAAAAAAAATTTAAAAAAACGAACATCAAATTGTTGTGATAGCTTTTAGTTTTTCAACTTCTTTACTGTATCAATGAAACAATAACGAACAATATTACCACAGACAATTCTCATTAAACGTATACGTAAAAGAATTCTTTTTGCGTGTGCTTTGACAAAACTTTACTTTCGTTTTAGCGGCTACGAATAATTTACTAGTCGAATCATAAAGTTTCCGAAAACGTGGTCCTGGCACTAAACGATAGGGTTTTTAGCTAAACATTATCAGATCCCTTTGATGTGCCTTAAAATACATATAAAATGACTAAAACAAACATAATGCAATTATGAAAGATTGTTTTTTACTAGTTTTACAGATATCGAGCGAGACTAAGATAAAAGGATGTTGGTTTTTATTAAGACGTTTTCCTCGTCATTAACTTTATGTATGTTTTTAATGTACAATATACATTCTTGTTTTAAATTATTAGACATTTTCGGAGACTTGAGATATTTCAGGTATATTTCAGTCTTCAAAAAAAAAAAGCCGGGGTCACTCTAGGTTGCATGAGTAATTTAATAGAGTTACGACTACGCTTTGGGTGGGTCACTTCGTAAAAACGATTCTGAGCGAGCTCAGTTGTCTAGTATACGTCCTAGTTAATTTTTCAAGAATCTCAAAGTTCTATACTAAGCTTAAAAATATTCGAAATCACCAGAAATTTTTATCACACTTACCTATTTTAATAGTTTGTATGAGTTTCAGTTTGTCCCCATCATTATTTTGAATGTTATGGCCAAAAAACTAAATCGATGTGTCAAAAACACGTTTTCCGTAATTAATGTTTCACCTTAACTTCTTGATTGCATCTTTTTCAATTTTAATTTTTAAAATTTGAGACACCTCAAAGTACCAGCTCAGACCAAACCCTTTTCAAAAGAGGTACTGACTTTCAAAATCGAAGCATTTCTTATACCCTAAAAAGTGTTCACACTAAACTAAATAAAAAAAAAAATCATTTCTGTAAAAACAATAAGTCATTCTTCGTTACGTTAAGAAACTAAAAAAATTTTGCTTATGTATAATCGTTTGTGTTGTAGACCTGACTATATTGGTTGCTTTGATTAGCGGTTTTTGACAATATAAATAATAATGCAATTGGTTTTGGGCATTTTTAATTTTAAGAAATCGTTAAGAATGTAATAATATTTAATTAAAATCGACTACCTGCAGCTAATTTTGCCATTTACAAGTGTTCCCTAAAGTTTTTTTTTCTCGGGCGGATTCGAAAAAATACTAAAACGTTTTTTCTGTCGGTGAAAAAAAAGTAATTCCAAGTCGCGAATTTTCGTGTAAACATTTCTCTCGACATCCGTAACGATACATTTTCTTAATAAATGTGGTTTTCAACCATAGTAAAATAATTTACAGCAGAATGATTTATTGGATGTGCCGTATAATAATTAGTGATGTGTAAAGTTTATGTTATGAGTTCACAGTTTGTCGAATAATTTGATAGGATTCGATGGTGCGGTTAATCTGTTTCACTACTGTGTAGATACGTATATGCATTGTCTAAGTCATGCACACAATGTAACTTAACCGCTAACTTATGATTTATAGCTCGTTATTATTTCCAAGAACGATTGTTTCAAAATGTTAGTAGGTAACAAAATTGAAATCAAAAAACATCTGTTTTCTGTTTTTAGCAAAACTAAATGCATTATTTTTTCCAAACTCATGAATTCAATAGAATATATATCATTACGACTTACGTTATTTTGACGAAATAAAATCAGCTAGTTTAAAACGGAAACATTTTCGTATTTTTCGTAAATTTCAAGAACATTATAATCTTTAATCTATTGTCGTGCAATGACTGTCTCTTTATTTAACTGCCATTGTTTGAACATATATTCTTACCGTTTTAATTTTAGTCGAGGTTGTATAAAATGTATTTAAAAATGTTTGTACGATAATTATAAACTTAACCCAATCCCAATAAAACATCTAACCATATGGTCAACAAATGCTTTGAAGGTCTAATGGAACTTTTAAATTTAACGAGTGAACCACTTCCATTTACTCACCTGTTATTTTTATCTCATTTAAACAACTTTTAAATAGTTTTATTTTGCACGATTTTAATTTTATATACACGATCCAAATAATTATCCTAGAATTCGTTTTTATTTTTTCTAGTCAATCAGATAAATCAATTATTAAAAATGCATATTTATGCATATCAGTGTTAATAATGGTGGTAGGAAGAATATAATGATTGTTTGCACCACATTGTAAAATTTGTTGCGCTATAATGAGTCAAAATAAATCTATGATCTTAAAACTATTCTGGCTAAAATTTTATCAAATTAAAATATTAAAACAAAGAAATTTATTTTTCTGAAAATTCTGTATTTGAAACTTACTGCTTAAATCTTTGCGTAATTATTATAATACCGTTTTTGGACAGCGATAAATTATTATGTAAAACAAATAATTTGCAGTGTTTGATCAGCGAATCGTATGCATCAAACGGAGACAAACAACAGTTTGTGCGTACATATTTTAGTTGGTATACAAAATCTTTGGATGGCTTGTAATTTATTTTTACTTGGACAAGTCAAATTGTAAGATATCCGTCAAACGAGAAATTAAGTGTAAATCAAAATGTTCTTTAAGTTTTTTAATCCAACCCAAGTCAATAGGTACTACGGACTAGGGTCGAGATTTTTTTTTTAATAACGAATCATAAAAATTATACGAAGAGTTGAACTCAATCAATTGTTTTGAAATAATAATGAAATATAAATCTTTTGAAAAATCTAAAAAAAATTAAAAATCGTGTATTGGCCCCCATTTAAAACTAAAAACGTTTAAAATTATTCTCCTTTTCTACGTATGAAATTGAAGAAATTTATAGTTATGTAATTTCATTCCGTCAAAATGACATTACATAATAAACACTTTTATCATTCTTTAGAGTACTACCACTGGTCATAATTATTTGAGTCTTCAGAATTAAATTTGTTCGGTATTGGCCGCATATATGTTCAACCGTTTTGAAATTAAGACCCAAAAAAGTGCACTGTTGCAGGATTACAACAATTTGTATAAAAAAAAGCAAGACTGTAGGCTTAGGTGCATATAAGAGGATTCTTGGAGGTAAAGCGATACCCTGTTAAACCGTGATTCGATTTCACTTGACGTTTTGCAACATTATTATTAAATGGAATTGAAGTATCTAAAAATCGTAAAGCCGCCAAGGATTAGAATAATATTGAATACAACCAAAAATTTTTATTTTTGATGAGCCTTCATATTGACGCGTCTTTAAAAGAACGATAAAATACATACAAAACGAATCGACAGCAGGAAAACTAACTCAAATCTTCAAACAAAAGCACTTATAATCATTATTATTTTTTAATATTCGCACTCCTATGATTTAAATGCTATAAAAAAAGTTTGTTATTATTTAGCGGAACCATAATATTTTTTGTGTCTATCGTAATTTAAAACAAATAAACTATGCGATTTGTTCCTGGTTCTTCTTGTGTACATTTTGGAATCAAATGTTTTTTTTTACGCATCAATTTACATAATTCCCTTAGTTTGTTTCTTGTAAAATTATATACTTTGTCTTTTTACGAGTTAGATCTATCTATTGCAAAAACGTAAATCAATTTTAAGTATTTTCAAAATTCAAATAAACTACAAATTTTGTATAAAACCAATGCAAGGCAAATAAGACTTTTACTATCATTCAATTATGATAAATTTTTAAAACCGTTATTGTCTTCGAATGATTTGTTTTAACATAAATTATAGTTTACAGTTTACAATTACATTTTATCTTCAATTATTTATATTTTAGGTGTAAGTATCTATTCCAGTAATACATTTAGTTGTTATTTTTTTTATCGTTTTTGAAACTACAATCTTAGGTCATAGATTATTTTTACACGTTTGCTGTTTCGTATTGAAACCTTTTTCATAAAAATAAATCCAAATATCCTGAAATTTCAAACCAAGTCAACAAACTGATTTAATTTTACGTAATTGTTGAAAATCCAGAAATATCCAATACCTACCAACCAACTGTAATCCATCACCGTTTATTGAAATAGTGTATGTCTTTGGATGTTTTTTCTTTCTAGCGTTTACTGTTACCATTTATCATGGCAGTTTTTGCTGTAAAAAATAACTTGATCTTTTTTTTATTCAAAAAACTTTACTTTCATACTTACGAAAATTCCAAAAGATTTTTGTGCTTCTTTTTTTCATAGAATTCGACGGTCTTTAGTGTGAAATACGAGTTTGAGAGTTTTTAACGTGAATTCACATTTTGTATTTGGTTTATTTTGTGAAGCTATAATTTGACCGGATTTCAAAACAGCAAACACGTCAGGAACAATTAAGCGTCCGACCTCGATACACGTACAGAACAATAACTACAACTTATCGTGGAAAATACGATGAATGGTTTTGAAGTATTGACAGCCGGAAATCATCGATATTCGAGAGTTGGTGAATTTTTCGTTTTTGTTTGAACGATTTTCCTGAAAAAATTGTTACAAATAGGAATTGTAGTTATTATTTAAAACAATTATATGCATGATTAAATCATATGATAATATCATCAGTCCGTCAATTTCTCTTGATTTAAATAAATTAAATAACGTAGCGACTTTTCGTATTAAACAATAGTCTATCTATTTGTTCGTATTTGCATTATGTTTGGTCATTCAATGGCAAAAGTACATTAAAATCGTACTTAAGACGTGTATAATACTTTTTAAACAATTAATAAGTAATAAATATTTAAAAAATGACAAAAAAAAATGTTTTACAGACTTTATGCTTCAGCAACAGTTTAGTCATGATTATGATAAAATATCATTATACCTATTATCTATGTTCTAAACAAAACAAAATTAAATTCCAGTTTATCATGAACAATTGTTAATCATCATTTCAAATACTAAACACAGTTAATTACAATTCACCACTAACATAATTTTCCACAATGTAATAAACTATAAAACTAATTTCCCCGTGTAAACATACAACAAAATAGATTTGTACTACCGGGGATACGCAAAAAACGTATAAAATAATTTTGTTTGTTCTTTGTCAATAAAAAAAAAAAAAAAATTTTAAACCCTGTTGCAATAACAAAATACAATATACATTGACACATCAATATTTCTACTTTTATGTTGTTATAAACACAAAATTGTATATACATCAATAATAATTTAAAGGTATTTTACGTCGACTACTTTAGAAGATTTTGAGTAACATTGTGATGTTTATTTTTGTGAAAAAAAATAAAAACACCACCAATCCCATTCGAACGAACACCACCTTAATCCGATCAAGACGAACTTAATCTGACTGATATCTTATAAATACATCACTCATTTTAAAACTTTAAAATAACTATACGGAAAAATGCAATAACAATGTAGAAGATGGATGAATGAGTTTAGCTTTTACTACGTTTTAAAAAGTGTGCCATTTCTAAAAATACATATTACCAAAACAACGAAAACTTGAGTGTAATAGATTTTAAAATATTATTTTAAGCATTTGGACGGGCAGCTTGTTGGAGTAGTGACTTTGCTAATAGATCATAACTTATGATTGGTCACTGATTCGATGTTTATTTTAATAACTTGTAAGCAATGGATTGTTTACGAAAATTACGATTCTGAACAAACTCATTGATTCAACAGTACTTGACAAATTCGACATTTCAATGTTTTATATTGTGTTTGGCTCGAACTTTTTTGAAACTTACAAAAATGAAAATTTTAAATTTTAACACCGAGTGTATTTATAATATGCAGAAAAGTGAAAATTCTACACCATATTTCAGTGTATTTTTTTCGCTTTCGGATCATATATCCGAAAAATCCGAACGCATGTTAACCGACCAAATAGTTATCATGGCTGTTATTAATTCGATTTTCAAATGAAAACATTGAAATTCCAAACAAAGTTTATGGTTTTTGTTGCGGTAAATTAATTACATATTTTGTGTTACGAACGGTTCGAACACGCTTGAGATTTTATGTGCTTAAACTAGTTGTTTGTTGTTTGATAATTAATAATAAAGCGATTATCGCCAATGAAAAATGCAAGCATTTAATATGTGAAAAGTCAGATACAAATATGTGGCGGAAAAAAGCGAGCCGACAAACTTTTGACTAACGTTAATTTTTTTCAAACGAAATTCGTGTTTGTGACTACTAATGAGCTTTCGTAATGATAAATAAGTGCGATTCGTTGAAACCACGACCTTATTTTGATTGGTCGACCAAACATACAATACGGCCGAGCACGTAATTTTGTGCGTATATTTCCATTTGTTTAAAACCATAATTACCATTAAAGGCTTAAAAATAACAACAATACCTGTTCGGACGAAAGTTCATACATCAAAACTGGAAACGTTTTACACACGATGCGCACACACAACATTTCTGAACATGAGCAGGTAGATACTATTTTCAATACTGATTATTTGGCCTAAACAACGGACGAATAAATCGATTTTTATGAAAGACGTTAGAAAAAAAAAGTCAAATATTACCTCTGCTTGAGATAGTTACGTATGTACGTATAGGTGGTGTTCAATAGAAAGAACATCGTTAATACAAATACTGAACTGACTTAATATCGTTTACCTTGTTGTGAATACCTACAAAATATATTTTCTAGAAAATTTAATTTGAAGTAAACAACCATCCGCGTAATATGAAGTACATACTTTTACGGAGAAAAAAGTTCAAGCCACTATTTTGAATGCGGTTTTGCGTATTATCGCATATATAAATGAAATCATTCATATCATTTATACCTCATCCATTCTGTAGTATTATTTTAAAACTCGTATAAAAGCAGTGATGAATCTGCTCTGAATTTGAAAAAAAAAACTTTGGGAGCTTTGCACTTAAAGTCATTACAAAACAAAATATTTTTAATCAGTTGACCGTTTGTTGCCAGATAATTGTTGTCAATAAGTCATAATATTATGAAAGAACATTTGTGAAAAACTATTTATTACTGACGCTCAATTTTTGTAGTAAAGCTTTTGTTACAATGTTAAAAAGTTATAAAACTGAAAGTTAAAGAGTTTGACAAAACAAAAATTGCAATCATTTTCAAATTTCAAAAATTTCAAGATTAAACGTTAGACTGTCAAACTGTTGTTTGAGATTTTTACATTTTTATTTGACCAAGTATTGTCACAATGCGTGCAATCATGTGATTCACACTTAAAATTTTAAGAGGAGTTGTTATGAAAAAAAAAAAAACAGAAATAGACATTACATAATTGTTTTAACTGTTTTTTCCAAACATTTTTTTTTTTGGAATTCAATATGTTTTATTACTACAATTTTTTTTTTGACCATACTGTAGAAAATAAGAATATTTCAGTAATCTGAAGTATAGGAAATGCAATCCTTCTTATTTCAATTTTCTCAGAAACTTTTCGCTTACCGTCGTGATCGAAACACATTCGTTCAAACGTTTCAAATAAATTACTATCCAAGTCTAAAATGTCGAAAAAAAAGTTTTTACTTATAAATTGGTGGTTTAGCAAACGGTCCGACCATCGTTTCCGCAGAAATGTTCGAAAACGTATGTGGGCGCAAAACAAATTAACTATAAATTCGCTTTGTGAAAACAACACGCGGCTTAAGCGTTTAACGTTGAATATCAAAATGCTGGTCAATTTAAGGATTATTTTAGGTTGATTAGGTTGACTAAATGTTTACGAACAAGTTAAGAGTTATTTTGAATTTTGATATGATCAGTTTTTATTTTGTGAAACAAAAAAAAAAAAAAAAATTCGACTATTTTCTTTTACGAGTAAAAGTTTTAGTACTATACACGATATTTTATCCATCCATGAGTTGTATGGAAATCGAACCTAAATTAACTTAATTGAAGCTCTTTAGATGTATAACTTACCTATACAGCTGTTGCTGTTAATTAACGAATATTTAAGCGAAATCAATTTATAACTAGAAGTAGCGCTGAAGTTGAAGTGTTAAAATTAACTAAATTTTTAACTTTTTAACTCGTCAAAGTTCAGCCTTGCACTGTGATAAATTTACATAATTGTACAAAAACGATGGCAGTCGAATTAAATATGTATTACAAACGTTATTCCAAGCAAGACATTGCACACGTCCAATCGAACAAATGGCACAATTCGTTCCTTAAAGTTCAGAAACTGCCGGTTTACGAATAAAATTACGCGGCCAACTCGTGAATAATATAATTTGCGCAGCTCGAAAATTTATCGATTATTCTCGTCCGTTCGTCACTGTCCGTTGACGAAACATAAAGAACGTTAAAACAACAATTAAAGGTTTTTATTGATAAAATAGCACGCGACTTATTTGAAGATTTTTGTATTATTATTTAGGGGCGTATATTCTTTAAGGGACTAAGAGTTGACGAATTTGTACCGCTTTCGTTGCATTTAAACGGATCAAATCGAGAAAAAAGTTCTCCCGTCTGTGTATAATTCACGTAATTGGATGGTTTTTTCTCTTTTTACACAAAAGTGGATAACCTCCTCTATACGTGGTGCATTGGATTTTGATATATGATAAATTATGCTAAGAACCAACCAAAAAATCAGTTGATTACATGTATGTATATACAAAGGCCTAACTCTTATTGTCGTTATAATTATTCAAAAATCTAATTCAAAAAATCAAAGAGGCTTTTATATTGTAAAAAAAATTACGGAAGTCGATCCATTTTTCGAAGCGTGAGATTTTTTTCCAGTATAAGGCATTTTTTTTTAACTTTTAATGTTTCTAACTTCCGAAATAATCAATGCAAAAATATTCCAACTTATTTTTATATACATTTTCTTGATATTTTTCACTTTCTGATTTTTATGTTAAACGTTTTTCTGAATGTGTCAAATTCTAGTACATCAATATCGAGAACTTGACAAATAGCCTTTATGAATGCATTTATGATGAGTAGAGTTTAATGGCGTGAGGCGAAAATACACCGCAGATTTTCTATTTTTAGTTGTAAAAAGTCTGAAATGCCAGTATACAGTATATTTGATTTGTATACAGAAATATGAGTTAAATATCCGACATTGAACAATCTAGTTATAATAATAATACGTTATAGATTATATTCGAATTGTATACGCACGGTGTATATAACGTTTTGATGGATTTAAAAAAAAATGTTATTTAAACTTTTCCTTTGCATACTAATTGTTGAGGTTAACATGCAAATTTTATCTATATTGCTTTAATCGTTTTTTTTTTTGATTTTGTAATATTTTCTCTCTGCGATTTTCTCTTGATAAATTTCTCTCATAAAATACCTATACAAGGGGGCTATCGGCACAACTTAAGTGAAACGTTTTAAAGGAGCGGGTGACTAAAACCAAAACGGTTTATGACGAAAATAGGTGTTTTTGGGAAGAACGTTAAAAATTAAAAACGAAAGCCGTTCGCATAGTTTTACTCATAAGTAATTTTCTACGCTTTTCGTATAGTTACAGAGTCGAAATTTGGTATTACGATATAAGGAAGGTTCGTTATAAAATGAATCATTTACCCATATATTTACATCCCCAATTAGCCTATTGTGAATTTGTGGACACGCCACTGATTTTTGTTCTACCGATTTATAAAATAACTATATTGTAAACGGCGGGTCCGGTTCTATACGAGTTTGCAATAACAACTATCCGTGTTGAAGTAAACGACGGCAAAAATGGGAATTCTTTCGTCGCATAAAGTGTTTGGTGCAAAAGTGATGATGGCACTTATCTACCACCGCTCCGTCATAAACATCCGTTTCGGTTGCCACAAAACTTTTGTCATTACCGAAATTGTAATAGGTATACGCTGGCACTTGTCTGCGTTGTGTCGCGTGAATATTTGAATCTGCCGGAGAATTTTGCCCTTTGACATTATTTCCCCTGTGAACTTTACGCATATTGGTAAGTCGAAAATAAATTAATAAAAACGCCTTAGTTATTATAATAATTAATATTGTGTAACGTGCGTCATAATATATGTTATTGAAAATCAAAGAGGTTTTATCGTATGCGCATAGCGAACAGACTGCTAAATTTCAATAAAATAACGTACATAAATGACAACAAGTGCCCGCTGTTGTTTTCACGAACATGTTAACCGCTTTGATATGAATCCAATGTAGTTTTTAGTTTAACTATTAGGACGTCGCTCTTGCAATACGTCGTTCTAATTCACGTTTCTTCAAATGTGTAAAAACGGTCGAGTTCACTGATAAATTTGAGATTTCTGAGTTTTTATCTTTTGTAAAATATGATTCACAGTATTGTTGAGACAGCTTATAACCACGTGGTTTTAAAAATAAAAAAACAAATACGTGTCTGCGTAATTTCGTATTTGTACAAAACGTATAACAACACTGTGTCATAGTTAGGATTCAATCTTTAAAACATACAACAATTGAAATTTTCGCAAACGATTCAGTAAAAACAAACACTATACAATATGTATATAGTATGCGAGAAAAATTCAAGGAAAATATATCGATAAAACTAAGAAATTATTCACTTCATATGGGATTGTGTTTTCAGATGAATCTATTTACTGTGAGTAGGTCGATATCGATATGTATTAAACTATATAAGTTTAAAATAAAAAAGTAATAGGTACAGTCAATAATCATAAGTATACATTATAACATACCACACTTTATGAGTAATACTCTGATTCAAATACGTGTAATCATATGTTACGTCGTAATTAATTCAAAACGATGACTAAACGCAAACTTTCAAACGAAACGTATACTTTTTTTCATATAAGCAGAAGTAAATAATACGCTCGAGGTATGAAATCGTGTCGGCCAATATAACGAACAAAAACATTTAACTCGAAACCGCGTGTTCAACACTGTCTACGTAACATCCTAATAAAAACCGATCGGTCGTTTCAATATTTTACGAAAAAAAAAAAAAAACATACCGTTCGAATAAAACGCATCGGCTAATACATAATAATAATATGTCGTTTTCCGAGTCGTTTTTACATTATATTTATATATATATATACTGTTTCGTAGCCGTTTCGGTATAATTAAAATCAACGGCCCATAACCATTAAACACGGAACACCCTGTACGTACCTACGCTATTTGTACACCGCCGACGCAAAGTGTAATTCGTGAGAGACATACGCCTCGTGAATTCTCTCTTTTTCACGCGTTTAATGGATTAAATTCCGAAACTTTTTCCCGACGATCGCGGACCTCGTTTCTTTTTCACTTTTTCTCTTTTACGCTCCAGTCTCTCTACGCGGAAATCGATCCGACCACGAGTATCGGCGTTTCTCTACAGTACAAGTTGTTCGTGGTAAAACTTTGGCCCGGGTAACACTGTTGATATTATAGCAGCGGATATTACATAGATTTTGTTTTGTCTATACTAGACGCGTTCTAGTAGATAGGTAGGCGATAAAATCTACAAAATCAGTGCTCGAACGAGGGGCGCGGGGGAACGGAGAACCCTTTCGTTTTTACAAAATATTTAAGCTTTTATATTTTGAAGCTCCTTATCCTATATCCCCTTATCGTCTCTGGTATACGGAAATCGTTCCGTTTGTAATTGTACATTTGCTCGACAGCGTCTCCAGCTATTTCTATTTTTTTTTTTCCCCCGATGCGAGCACCGCTCGAGCAGCAGGTGGTGGTGATATGGTAGGTAGTAATTGTCAATTGCGGAGAGAGTTTCGGTCGAGTGAGTGGAAAACCGTAAAAAGAATTTGTCCGGGGACGAAAGTACAACTTTCCTAATTTACTTTTGCTATCCTTCGGCGGGCGGTCGGACGGGATTTCGTCGTGCCGATTGTACAGGGATTCGAAGTAATAAATACCAATCGACGTCCCGGTCAAATCAAATGACACCGCCGCGTATTATCCCTGCCGTTCCAGATAATATTTTTGAAAACAGTATGACGCTTAAAGGGCACGTGGCTCGTCTCAATTAATCGGTTGGTGCAGCCCTGCGAAAATGCAATTTTGTTACCTATAAGTTACAATTAGTCAATATAACAACACCACCCGTATTTCTGTTTATCAGAAGCGTGTTTGTAATTTCGTGTTTGTACATACCTATGTAGGAAAAATAAACATTCACGGAAAAGAATTTATGAACGCGTATCGTTCATTAAAAAAAATCTAAGTTTTAATGAGTTCTAATCTGTAAAGAACTCGTATTTATACAAATAAACACTCAAACTATTAAGCAGGTATATATATATATATGTATTTTGATGGTCTAAAAGCATTAGTAAAATGAATGTAAAACCGATGTTAACTCAATGGAAAAAAATAAATTTGATTATACGTTTCATTCATGCTACGATCAAGATTTGGTTAGAACATTTTAAGGGACTTCGTCGCACTGGACTTTACGACGCAGTTTCGTTAATTAGTAGGGTCATTCTGAAAACGGTTCTGAACTTGTTATACAATGCCTATAAAGTATAGTTCAACCCATCAGTGTTGGAATAGAAAGTATTGGAATGACTCAAAATACATTTATACCATTAAAATAACGATTTGGAATGCTTCCAAAGGTCTAATACATGACGTTGATATTATAATCACGAGTTTAGATCCATTTTCAGAACGAAAATTGGAAAAATACAAACTTAGTAGTGTCAAAAAATCAATGAACGACGAAGGCCATTATGAAAAAAATTTCCCGAAATTGTTATTTTAAATTTCTCATAATTATGAAGATGTTAATGTATGCTTTATCTTTTTTCTTTAACAAGAATATAATAGGTAAATAATTAGAATTTCGGTCGTCTAAGTACATATTTAGGTGGTGCGTGCAAATCGTCGTGAACAATTTTCTACGATAGTTATTCGTGAAAACGGAATTTCTGTTTTGAAAAGTTTCTTGGAGATGCAAACTGTTCCAATCCACGAGAGAAGTATGTACTATACTATACGATTGAAAATATTGGACGTTAAACGTGTCTGATGGAACAATAATTAAAACTATATAATTATATGCGGATGACTGTAAAATTAGTGGTGAGTGATAAAGTTTAAGGATGAACAAATATCTATAAGGGTCTCAGTGGCCATTAAATTGGACCGAAAACGGCATATACCTATTACCATATTGAGAGACAAAAGCCTGAGGGTTTAACAATATTATGACCGGAGTGGGTATAGAACATCGATTTACCGCTTGTTAGAAGATAAATCGCGTTTGATTCCGTTTCGATCGTATATATTGCGTGCAACGTGAACAAAAACCAATAATAAACGCAATTACCGAACTAATATCTTAACCTGGTTAAGCATTCGTCCCTTAATTCACATTATTCCATTGAATATTAAAACCGACTGTAACCGCATATTTACGTGTTGTTTTGCAAAACTACGTTTTAGTCGGTTTTTTGAACAAAAGCCGTATCATAATAGTAATGAAGCTGACAACGGAAAACAATATGCAAAGAAAACACGAATTTTACGATAAAAAACATTTGACGGATAGCAAAAAAAATTGATTGAGAAAATTTCACATGGATAAATACTGCAGCTCAGAACCGACGTACGAATCGTTAGTCATTTTACATAATACTTGTTCGGCTAAACTTCTAGGGGCAAGTTTAAATTTTTTCCAAACAAATTAAAGGCGAGGCTTTAAATTAAATATTCAAAGCCAAATTTCAATCTATTCGAAAAGTTATTTTTTTTCTCCGAGTATAATAATTTACGTATTATTTATTCAACAGTCAACGCGACCACGTCATTCTATTTAAGACCGCTTGGTCGTAACTCATAAAATAGAAAAATACAAAACAACATTTACAAAACAACAAAACAGACCTTCAAAATCCTTTTCATTTTTTTATGATTTTTTAACCGAATCTCGACCGTGGAAATGGTAAAGGTATAAAGCCAGGATTAAACAGCATATACTGCGTATATTTGGCAGTCATATTAAATCACTTAAAACATTATACACGTTTTAAATTCGTACATAGAAATGTTTTTCAACACTGAACCTTGCTTGTAAGAATAAAAATACATATTTAACAGAATTCACTTCATAAATCGTGGTCGATAATATTTTTGTTCAACATAAATATTCTTTATTATTCTAACGTTTTGTTCACGTTTCTTTAAAATGTTTTTTCGAATCAGCTTTTTCTTTAAGAATTCTTTCTCTGGCTTATATTGTTTCTTTTTACAAGTATAAAATCAATGCGCCTAATAATTCGAATTTCAGGGGACCCTTAAGACTCGTCTGTCTTTTTCAATGTATCACAAATGGTAAAAAAAAAAATTCGAAACAGTTTCATCTCTGCAATCACATACAAAAATCCGGCTGGTCCTTAATCTAATCGATGTATTAAAATATGTTTGTTTCTAAAATAAACATTGCGAAAATAGAGAGTATAATTTTTGGCGGTCACAAATGTTTAAAATGTTTATAATAATATTAAAAAACTAAAATAAAAATAATAATAATAAACATTCACACTCACATTCTCTCCTTATTCTACTCAGCTCAAAACTGTAACGTTTTAATGTAATCTGTATGATAATATAATTCTTACGAAAACAAACCAAACGTTGATGACAAACTTATAATTTACACATTATAATAAATGTGACATACCGTCAGTACTTTCATTGTGTATAATATACCGAGGTAATAACTTAAAAGTTATAACAAAAGCCACAGAGTTCTTAAAATTATATTTAACGTACATTCTTGTTTTCGTAAATACTTAATATTCAATAATTCTTAGTTGTTAGTTGGTTCAACGAATTCATTTTTATTACGGCAGTGTGTTCAATTATCGTCTCTTTTAAATTTTATAATTCCCATGTCGAATATTAATCCTGATATTTTTACGCACCTTTTCGTACCCGGGAACAATAAATTTTATGATATTCCATTTTAGTTGGAAAATTAAAAACGTTTCACGTGTATAGACAAAAATAGTTTTCTTGAACAATTTTTCATTCGATCTCCTAAACAGTAAACTTACTGTGCTTATATAGAGTAAAACTCATTCATATTATTTCTACATTGGACGTGTTTATAAATGATTAATAAAAAATTTTTGTTCGATAGAACATTAAAACGTGTAAATAATATTGTTGAATCATCATTATCATTCAAAAATAAAAAACATTATTTTAAAAATGAAAATATCATAAACCTCTAAAGTATCACAAGTTAAATTATACACAATGTGATTTAATCGTTTACGAAATCTTAATACTTTCATTGTACCTTAGTAAAAAAAATAAATATTAATAATTTGAAATAAAAACTACCATGTTGTTTCGTATACTTGGAATACGTAGAAAAAGATTATTCTCCTTGTACATAAATATTATACAAAATGACTCATTCTAAGTATTTTTTTTTTTTTATTATTAACGAAGTAATATTCTATTAACGAGTATACTTACTTCGTTTAGTAAAGCAAACAGTCTTTTTTGAAATGTATCCAAATAAATGTACTGTTTTGTGATGGTAAATTGTAAAAAGAATTGTATACTGATTTAGAACGTAAAATTATTTGTTTTGAGTTTTCGCGACAAAATATTAAGAAAACCCACAAAAGATTAATGAATCTTACACTGAAGGATGAATACATGTAAATAATATCATTCATATACATAAAACAAAATTATAATTTGTAATCGCAACTCATAATAAAATATGAATGCACGCTATACAATTAAAAGATGGCAAACTCGATAAACACAATAGGTACCTAATTTTATGTTTAAAAAAAAAATGACATTTCTGGATGATCGCAGAATTTTAAAGTTATATAACGTCAGAGTTTTTGTTAAGTGTATTTTTGTAAACAGTAAATAAACCTATTGGTTTTTAAACTTTTTTAAACACTTGGTTCTAAATACACGGTGGTACCTAAGGAAATAAAAACATGTACCAAAAAATGTTCTTTTTTATTGTTCAAAGCGTAAGTATAGAGTTTTTGTGAATATAAGTTACTCACTGCGAATGGAAAGCGTTGAGTGATCAACGACCTCTAAACATGGAAAGTTTTTCAGACGCACGGCCGTGTACAGCGGTGGCGTAACATTTAAATCTTTTATTTTCCGTGACTTGGAGATGTATCTTCTGGGATACATTAGCTAGTTATTGATTTCTTTTTATTTTATGAAATTTATACACATCGCAAACAACGCGTCTAGAAAAAATATATTTAAGTATTATGACTCAACCCGTTTTCGTACGTATCCTATAAATTACCGAGAACACTGGAATGCAAATATATTTATTAAATTATAATAAATTATATAATAAAAGAGCTTGTAACATAAAAGATAGTGACTAAAAGTTTGAGTACGCAGTTTATGTATAATATGTCATACACTCATAAATCTTTAGTTTCGTTTTGTTCTGACTGAATTATGGTGTGTTTTTGATATTGTAAAATATTTGATCGAAGGGTGGTGAACTACATAAATTTTCATTCAATATTTTACAAAAAAAAAAAAATGTGTTTCAAACCAAACTCAAATCAACGAACACCTTAACAGATGGTAAGGGAAGATTCGAACAAAACGTATCTCGTAAGTCGATTTCTTCATTAGGAGCAGATTAAATTCACTCTCTCGGTTCATTAACACGTTAAAACTGAAGGTGACCCCTCAACAACGCATCTATTATTGGATACCTGCGTACTGTGTTAAATAGAATTTGTTTCTCCTACAACAGTCACGACTGATATATAAGTTTGGGCCGATAAACATCAAACGTCATATGCAATAATAATAATATATAAGTTATAACTAAAAGACACCAATGGTTCAAATGAGTTTTCGTGATCGTTTTTGAGCTTACAGCCACCTAAAATATGTATAATAATGAGAAATTCATCACACTTCTACGTTTTCGAACGAAAATTAAAAGTTCACCGAATGTAATAGGGATCGCCTGTCAATTTTTTTCGATGGTGAGTGGGTCATGGATATGGGTGAACACTGTAAGACCGGCAGTGAAGCCCATGATGTCACAAACAGTTTTCGTAAACTTCTAACTAACGATATTACACTAACATGTGTGATGGGTTAGACACCCTCGGAGGGTGGACCTGATTGGAAAGTGCGAGCGTTGGATTGGATAGCGAAGGCTGGAGAGAATTGGATGTGTGACGGAATGATCTTAATGGCCGACAAACCCCAAAGAAGAAGAAGAAGATACCACACATGTAACTTGTGTGGTTTTTTTTTTTTCTTGTCAGGTGTATCGCGCAGTTTTTTCGGCAACGCTTTTTTTTTTTTTTTAATTTTTACGATTTAAATGTGTTTATTTTTAAATAACACCATACGCGATATGAAAGGATCACGCGGTAGGTGTGCGTACGAGTAAACGTACCGGGTTAAGTCTGCGACCGCGGTAATAAATCTAACCGGGATGAAAGAAACACGTCAGTTTGATATGTCAGACCGCGGGGTGTTTTCCCGCGAGAGCGTCGGCGTCGAAAGGCGAAAAAAATCATAATAAATGACCGTTGAACGGCGGCGCGCGTATTGATCTCGCGGCGGCAGTTTGTGTGTATACCTAGACACGTGTGAAATTGGTCGAACCGGCGGATAAATGGCGGAGGAAAAAGAAAAATAATATAGAAAAACGTATATTAAACAGCGAGACAAAACATCGACGTAGTTCGGAAAAAAATAAAAATAAAAGAAATTCGAAAAATCGTTCTAGCGGTACTGCGCGATATCTGCGAGCGCGCGATCGAATCGCGGATCCAGGAGTTTTTAGGGCGGAGGATTTCGGTTTTGGTGTAAACGATTGTAGTGTAGAAGTGCACTTGTCAGTTGGGGTTTCCGTGCGTTCCAGATTCGCCGGAACATTGCCGATTTTTCGCCAAACCGAATAAAATCCTCGGGGGAAAAAAAAACCCCCAATAATAGAAAAAATATCCAGCCAGAATAAAAAAATCCGGTTGAAAAAAGAAAAGTGTAAAAAAAAACTATTGGGTAAAAAAAATTAAAGAGCCATACATACGTTTTAATCTTTTATTTATTCTGTCTAATTGTGTAACGACACGGATACTGTGTAGTCGGGTGTTTAAATATTGGTTGAACCGTACGAACTGACAGTGCAACTTATGTATTATTTACCTAGTTTATTTTGCTGATTTTTTATTCAATTAACCATAAATTAGTATTATAAAAATACTGGTTGTTTTTCAATCTTACGAACCGACCGCAGAAAATATTTTGTAAATACTGTTTGTGAAAAGAGCCTCGTTTGGTAGTTGTTATTGATTGCTAACAATTATTTTTAATTTTTGGCGTTTTTTTATTCCGTGACATGTCCCGGCTATTAATTTTTAATCGATAAAATACCAATTTTTACAATTAGAGGAAATACGATGTACCGCGATTAATGGATAACTACATTTTTGATTATTTGCCTGGTAGTCTGTATGATTTCTTATTCTGAAAATCGAACGTTTGCTGTGAAAATCCTCTTTGACAACGTTCCAAACGCAATATTAAGAATCTAGAAAGATAACGTTTTGATTGTCCCATTTAAAATAACTAGTACTTATCCGTGGAATCGTTTTTCATCGAGTCCAGAAACGCGTTTTAATTAAAAAACCGTTTTGATTCTCGGAAATAATTTTTGTTGACGTAAAACACATTATAAATGCTCCACTGAAAACGTTATCCGCAACAATGACTATTCATTTTTTAATCAGAAAAACAAATTTTGAACAGCATTTAACTGACCACGTATTAATTACAAAAAGCACAATTATTTTTTTATCGCCTAACAAAAGTAGTGAATGGATAATTTTTGAAAAGTAATAAATTTAAAACATACTTTTTAATGTATAAATGTCCATATGGTTTTAAAAGCTGTTCAGTTTAGCTGCTGAGCTAAATTTCCAAAATAAAAGTTGGTTATGTTTTTCAATGATTTGTGCTCATACATTAATATACTTGTATTCGAATAATACGTTTAACGATATTATAAGTTATAGTGTCATAATAATACGTGATCGTTTTATCGTACATTTGTAGACGCGAACGATGCAGTAAAAAAATTATTTATCTACTTTAATCGTGGGTGCGGATTAAAAGATTAATAAATATACAAAATTATTTCGGTTTATTTTTTATACTAAACAGCTGTAATCCACGAGGGACACCGGTTGGCGTTTTAATGTTCATAAAAAAAAAAAAAAAATGACTTTTCCACGGACGGACCGTAAGATGCATAATGGCAGCGTAATTACAAACATTGGAAATACATTAAGCTATAGTTTCCCGTTTCGTTCGTTTTAAAGCTTACAAACAAAAATACTTATTTATAAGTTAAAACACATAAAATAAAGAGTACTTGCAGCATTCTAAAGGCTATCACGGGATGTTTTTGTGTTTCAATTATTTTGTTTGATCGGAATTTATAGTATTATATTGCAAAAACGGATGCTGCAGTTTTTCGATAAAACATTCTAAAAACTTAATAGATTCGTCATGGACAAATTCTACACTTTGAGCGTGGATTATGACACTAATTTAATTGGATCAGCACAGAATTAAAATTATAAAAAAATAAATAAATAATAAAAAAAAGTTTGAACGAAAAATGTTCACTAAAAAAACAGTACTTCAAATTCAGTGTGTGAAAAAAAAATTTTTTTTCACATAATGTTAAAAAGGCACAAAATTCAACGTTTGCTATCCCGTAATGATTTAATAAATAACTACCTATATAAAAATATATGTTTTTTCTTGGGGGTCATAAACTGTATCGTCAGATCTTCGATACGAATCGGGTTTATACAATCGGCAGAAAAAAATGGGATGAATTATTTGAAATAGGTTTAACTTTAGTGGTTAATTTTCTTCAAAGTTCCACAGGGTTCACTACTCAATTTGATTTAAACGCATCAAAAGGTTTTGAAATTACACTGGGAGAACACAGCATGACGTGAATTTTGAATTATTATGAATTTATTTGGTTGCGTCTCCGATTCTTCGTCTTCTAATTATTATAAATTGCCCATTCATCTAAATTTTTAGCACTTAAATTCATATAAGTTTCAAACGAAGCATGTGCCCATTGGTCTTACGAGAATCCGTTTATACTTTTGCCACATTTGAAATATTGAGTTATAGTGTTGTAGTTCTTATTTTGTGAAAGTTCTTCAAACTTATTATAGTGTTTTCCTGTACGGTTTTTCATTTACTTTAATTATGTCATGTGTAAAAATACGTATGCATATCATTCGATTTTGAACAAACCATCAACCGGAAAATGTTTTGGTTTTACAACGAAAAAACTTTTTTTTAACAATTTGAAAAGTAGTGAAAATCCTCTAACATCTTTAATATGTAATTGGTTATAGATATTCTATATAATACGAAATATGGTTGAAATTTTTGATAAAAAAAAAAAAAAAAAAAAACAGTTTTTAAAAAGCTACTCCAAGCGACTTGATATTTATCAAGTTATAAAGAAATTATGAGGCAGAGATAAACGTATATTTGTGGGTGAAATAAAAATAAATTTCGAAATTTTTTGGCTTTGAAATTTAGACTTGTATAAACCGAAATGCATAACCATATAATTGTGTGAACAGTCTGTAAAACAAAATTGTATTAGATTTTGTGTACTACACCATCCAAATTTTACCATACACAGTCCACTATAATAGTTACCCACTCAGAACTGTGACCTGTTCACTACCTAACATTTCTCAAAACTATTTATTTTCTAACTTTAATTTTATAGTATTTGATTTTAAACGTTTTAGAAATTTGGTTTTATTTTCTAAACCAGTTATTTAAACCTATAATTATGTATTTTTCATTCGTTTTTGAAAAGCAATCAGTATTTTACCCTGTGTTTTTTTAGTGAAATATAATATGTATAGATGGTACAAAAGTTTAGGCGACAGCCACTTAAAAATTTCACATTTTTCGGTTTGTTTATTTAAAGTGAATTGAATACGCATTTTGGAACTCGCATTTTGTCTGTAGTGACATTGGTTTAAATTCGAGTTAAATTACAACATTGTTTGGTTAACAATTAAAACAATCCTTTTCAATTAATGCAAATCGTTCACGCTGTGCCGGTAGATCTCATCTCTCTTGTTTTTTTTTTTAAATATTCTTTATATGAATATCTACTCTAATCATTATAATATTGTTATTGTATCATACCATTTGTTTTTTTGTTTTTTTTTTTTCATTAACGTTATATTCTTATAAAATATAAATTATATTGCACTATGCTAGTCTACGGGGTTAAAATGTTTTGCTTTAAATATGCCAAGAACGATAATAATATTATGCACGTTATGCTTGGTATTCGTGAATACTTGTAATTCATGTGAAAAATTACTATAATAATACTTTTTTTTTTTTTATAGAAGTAAAATTTGAAAAAACAATACTCGGTATCCGCATTAAACCTCAGTGTTCTCGTTGTTACAATATTATACAACGACTAAAAATTTGTTTTAATTCGCTTACGTCTAAATACTTTTTTATTTTATCGATCCATTTATATTATTACCGATCGTTCACAAACATAATATTATTAATATTATGTTATCGCTCGATAAAAATGAAGCGCACGCAGCCGGTATATTAGTATTAGCCATAGATTTTCACAATTGTTTTTAAAAAAAAACACTATCCAAGCAATTATAATATTTGATTCCTCGAGTAATTGGCTCGAAACAAATTTAGAAAAAACTGCTCAGAACTAAAAAAAACTGGTATATAGTCGCCGAAATTAAAATTGAAAAATACAAGAATGTATTGTTTTTACAATGATTTTTCTGTGAAAAACTTTGAGGATACGTTTGATGATAGGTCTATGAACTGTGATGGTACTTTGAGAGGGTCTCAAATTTGGAAGTTCAAAGTTGAAAAAAAAAAAACAATAGAAACAACATTTAAGAAAAAACGTCAAAAATGACGACGTGTTTTTTGACACAATCCATTTATATTTTGGCCGTAACTTCGGAATTAGCAGAAACTTTTAAACGATTTATTGAAATAAAAAAAATACAGGTTTGGTTCAAATGTAAATTTTTGTTAAATTCGAATTTCAACACCACGTTCAATAGATAACCGAGCTCGTTTTTTCGAACGATCGCTTTTAGATATTAAATAATGCGTTTGAACTTCCACACCAGTGACGCGCCCGAAACGTACAGTCGCCACTCCGTCAAACTGAGTAGTTTTTCGTAGTTTTTCGCGACTTAGACTGATCCCGGCCCTTTCTATCGTAACTACCTGTACGACAAATTCGGTAGACAATGTTGTTGTTACACGGAAAATGTGACGAGAATGGTTAAAACAATGATCGGTGTTTTCTCTTTTTTTTTCATCTTATCGCCGCTAACATTTTATCGTTTTCACACGCGCCGGGTGAACTCGCGTGCGGCTAAAAAACTAGACCGGAAAATGGAGGCGACGGAACGCTTTGTTCGCGGGAGACGTGAGCGTTTACGGCCGACGAGCGCAGAGTTAGCGTACCGAACACGTCGTGAACTGTGAACATAAATTGTCAGTGAGCGCGCGTTTGAACGCATTGTCAGCGACGATGCGTACGCCGCGGTAAGTTTACGCAGGAACTCGGTCGACAAACTTCACGCGTCGACTTAACGCGATTAAGCGGAATGCGCGACACGATATCTGCACGCATCTCCTTTGACGAGTCGAATGTAAAAATTAAAAAAAAAAATGTTATAAAAATCTACAATATTTACCGTAAATACTCGAGCCTAATGTGGTGTTAAACATGCGTCGAATGAAAATTTTGACTTTGAAAAAAAAACAACTAAATTATTTTACGAAAAAATTAAAACGTCACATTGATATACAACGAAAGGTACACTTTTTCATCCTTTGACGGTTGAAATTTGGCTAAAAGGAATTCGGGCGGAAAATTCGGTCGAAGCGACTTTGCTTTGGGTGCATCACATTACGTAGTTTGGAGGTTGACGTGCGGTTTACGCGTTTGTATTACGGTTCTGAGAAAACTCGATCAGACCTTACTTGATTAGTTCTACATTTTAGAGTTATAGAGGCTCGTATTTTTTTTTTTTTTTTCAATCTATACATTGACGTTTTCCATCCCTGTAACGCGTGAAAATTCCAAGAAATTAATTTCAATTGCGTTCGTTTGTTAGTTTGTCCGTCATTGACGACGCGTAAAAATGTCCGAGTCATTAGCTGAATTTTTTTCTTAAATAAAAAAAAAAATTATTTTAAACAATTTCGTAAACTTCTCGTGTAACGCACCATTTTTTAATCCTTGTTTTCTAGCATTTTTTTTGTAGTACGTCGGTTAGGTAAATTGGGCTATTAAAAATTTACAAGAAAATCAAGAAGAAGAAATTTTTTTTTTCTTTTGACCTAATTGTTTGTTCATACTCGTAGTTTATTAAAAAATAATTGCTGATCAATTTATTTTTCTCCTATACCCTTTTAATTTTTGTTTCCTTTACAACACTACAAAATACGTTATTTATGTTGAAAAATGTGAACAATAGTATTGATTCGATACAAAATATGCTCATGCATGTTTTAAGAAAAATTGAAAACACAGTTGAATGTTTGTTTCAACATCCTATACAAATTAATTCTTTCGAATTTCATGGTTTTTATATGTTAGGTTTTTGAATATAAGTTCTTCATTGTTGTTTTTTTTTTCTGTCGTTTTTATTAGAATGAGTTATAATAACGTTTTCAGTTCGGTAAATAAACAACGAAATTTTACACAACCACACTCTGATAAGATAAGATAACAATTTTTATACTTTGAATTATCGTTCGCGCCCTATTAAATAATAATTCGCGCGCTTTGTTGTCGGTACAGTAGGTAGGTGGTACATTATATATCGCTTGTTCCTCAAATCTTCCGTATAAATTTATAATTTACGACGTTATTTCATACAATACTCGTAAATAATAAAAGTACCAGCACTGTTTTTTTTATCTTTTTGTTTTTGAACTAGCAAACAATCATTTTGTTTTTAATTAGAACCACTTCAGAACGATTGTCAAATAATTCTTGCGAAAAATCTAGTAGGTATAGTTTTCGAGTTATCTTTAAGATTAAAACAACAACAACAAACTCTCATAAACTTCTAAAAATTTACCCAAATTATTTTTTTATTCATTCATTCAGTAATTGCAGTACACGGTGTCATGTTAAGTCTAAAACTCCATAAATTTCACTGCGCTTTCATTTGTGGAATACGGTTTTCTGTGAAGTGCGTAATACACCATTAACACACGCCTGGGCATAAATGGTTAATTTATTATTTTATTACATCACGAAAATAAAAGACCGTCGTTTTAAATGAAAAATATTTACTGATCTGCATTAATTTAATACGTTGAATCGTGTTATGCAGACGACTAGATATATTCACTGGTTATTTTCCAGTGTTTGAATATTCGTACTCAAGGAAGTCTTGTTAATATATCACTTTGTCGCTTATAGAATATAATAAATGTGAACTGATTTATTATTTCAATGGATTCAAGTCTACATTTTGCTACGTTGAGAGATTTTTTTTTTATTAACATACATAACTATAATGTCTTAAAAATGTTTCCCCCGCTATTCCGATTGAATTTGGTTTTTACGATTTTCGCGATTTGAAACCGAGAAAGTTAAAATTCGTGTGAAACGATATTCCAATCGTGTTCATATTCGTGTTGAGTTTCGCAACGCTCAAAATTATAAAATAATTTTCTTCTTCCTAGTGTTATTTTTCATTAACTAATGCATTCTGCGTGCTTCCACCAAACTCGTATCCTCCTGCAATCGATTTCACTCATCGGTATGTGAAATATCTTTAATGATTTCCTTCGGCAGTGTTCGATTTTTGTGGGGGGCCGAATTTATTTTAGAAAACAGGTTCGTGAATTTTCCGCAAAATTTTTCTTTCCAAGGTGTACAGTTTTTCTTCGTCTACCAGTACCAGTAGGTGGACCGTGTGTACTCTGGAGCTGAGCGTGACATTCGTGGAGAGATAGGTTTTGTTTGCGTATAATTTTTTGTTACCTGGATTTAATTCTGCTTGTTATTTTTTTTTTTTCGATTCTGGACGATAATTTTGTATTCATGTTGTAATTTAAAGAAAAAAAAAATACTCGCGATTAAACGACGTATTGAAACCGTCGCTTTCGAAATATTACGAATTACTAAACTGGAGTCTCGAACGCGGCACCGCTGCTGCTGTGCGGCTCAAATTAATCACGCGATTTAACGGCATTGGAAACGACCGTCTCGGCCTCGTAAAAACGATCCGGCGTAAGTCCGCGTTTTAAAATTAAAGCACCGTGTCTTAATTGCGTCGCTTAATTATTGCACGCGGACTCCATTGTGTGTTCCGGCATTCATTTGATTCAATTTCGCTTGAAATATGAGCTGCGAGAGAAAATGCGCAGCGAAAAGAAATGAAAACCGTTTTTTTCCACGATTTTTTGGCAGTCACTCGGCCCGCAATCCTCGTCGGGAGCAACGGCGAAATCCCGATTTGGACTAACACAAGTCAACATTTTTCATGGTTCACGTGATATCACGTGAATCGTTTGTGTTGTTGTTTTGTCTACTTTTTCTATTCCTTTTCTGAAACAATAAAAATATCACATATACACGCGTGAAAAATTTTTAGCTCATACTCAACTACTATGGTGGGTACTTTTTATTTATATCATAAATAATAAACATTTTTTGTTCAATATTCGATTAAAATCATACGAGTTGTAATTTATTTACTTTTTTCGCGCTTAACTATTAATACGTCATATTTTTTTCTGCACTACGTCCATTGATTATTTTGTTTCGTTTTTAAAACATTGTATTACCAAAAATCACAACAGCTCACGATATTTTAATCACCCAAAACGTGTATACACACTAAAAAATAATTACGTTTTATGAAATCACTTTTTTTTAAATTTTTTTTTATATAACATGCGATGTACTGTTAGTTTTTATTTTGTACTCAAAAGTTGATATATATCGTATATATACATATATGTATATTTTAAGTGTAATGAATACTTTTTACGTATTTTATTTCGTTGACGTATTATTTATATCTTCCACAATAAACATATAAATTTAGAATCTTATATTTCTGTATAATAATCGTTTTTTTTTTATGTAAAGAGATTTGAGGGAAAAAAATTCTACTCAATAAATATAAGTATTACTATTCATTTATAGTACTTTTTTATGCCGCCAAAACTTTAGAACAGACTAGAATGTAAAATTACAACCACGATTTTTGTTTTCATAAAAAAATAAACGTAAAAAGATAATAATCAATAGGTATATTTTATACCCAATTCGTACAGGGCGAGATAGTCAAACTACACGCGTTTTTAGGAATCTTTTATGAGTGTTTTTAGGCGTGTGTAGTAAGAGAAGTGTTGAGATTACGTTCCAACACAATAGTAACGTACAAATTAATCCATCCGTTTTTTTTTTGTAAAATCATTAGTACTATTCACTTAAAATTTGAGTTGCCCTTTGGCATTCAGAGTTGAAATTTCGCTGTCAAAACGAAAATATCTACTTAAAAATAGATATAATTAATATTACGTGAGTATATTTTCATCCTCAAACGGTGTTTTCTGTTTCGAGTTGGAAAGTCATTTCTGTTTGAGTTTAAATTTCAAAACACAACCAAACTTCGATTTCATACATTTGTGATGTATAAAACAAATTAATTTTTTTTGTAATCTGTATGACACTGTGTCAACTATGACTGATATCTATAACGTTTTCGCCCATGACGATGGCAGTTAAAAACGATTTAACGAACCATTTTTTTACACTATTTTAAATTTTGCGAATAACTATTTTCACAGATTACGAACTTATTCGATGTTACGTGGTATTTCAATAATTTCATGACATTTTATTACAATTCGATTCAACGGAAATCTCTCGTAAGTCTTGCAAAAACTATGACACCGAATAACACCGACCCCAGTCATAAACTTACATGAGAATACACAAAAAAAAAAAAACAAACAAACAAAGGGATAGAGCTGTTGCTGATGTAGTGTGTACGTACTCGAAATGACAATAAAAAAAACCCTCGAAACAACACACATGGTACTACTACGCGAATGAAATACCGCCAAAAGCGGTGCCAGTGCAACGTAAAATATACGATTATTATATTATCTGAAGCGTTAAAACTCGTGTAAAAACGACGTACATATTTTTTTGTTTATTTATTTATTTTTTGAGTCGCTAGAACTGGCTAAAAACCAACAAAAAACTTTTACCAACGTGAAAAATATGCGTGCGGCTCGCGTGTGTTCGAGCACATTAAAAAAACGTATTTGTATAATAATATTATGTATATTATTTATTTCATTTTTTTTCTACCCCTTGAACAAACTCAAAATCACCCGCGTAACACCTTCGTCACGTGTGAAGCAACACGTCATGTCACGTATGCAAACCGCCCTCGTTGTAGTGTATAATTCGACTAGTTTAGACAGACTCCTTTTTTTTTTCCCCTACCTGATTCTCGAACGCGTGCGATTTAAGGGGAAATATCCCATCTTTTTTAGTTTGCTTAAATGGATTGTTTGAGTATATATATATATATACATAGTTAATATTAGGTTTACGATTGCTCTAAAAAATATTTTAAATATTTTCATTTATTTTTCAGTCAGTTACTACGGTATAACATATCGAATTTAATTTTTGCGTCGAAATGCCGACTTTGGTGCGAAATTTGGCTTTCGGACTGTTGTCCGACAAAAAAAAAAAAAAACGATTTCTATCAGTGTTGTATAAAAATAAATAATTATAGTTAGCTAGATAAAGATAAAAGATAGTTGGTCCAAAACTTATCTAGATAAAGTAATACATAAAGAACACATTTTTATATCTAGATAATACACGAAGAAAACCGATAACTTTTTAAAATATTTGATGGCACAAATCTGCTCAATCAGTTTATTAATTTTTCAAACCCAGAGAATCTATGAGTTCTGAATCGTAGACTCAAAGTTGGTTTTTAGTTATAACGCGTCAAAATACGGAGTATAAGTATTCTCAAAAAATTAAGTCACTAAATTTTCTACTCTTTTCTAAAAAAAAAATAAGCACCAAGTATTTATGCCAGTCAAATTACGCGAGTACCACCTATATTGTATATTGCCGTTGTTCAATATTATATTAATTCTACTGTAAATATATTCTAGGTACGTTAAAATATAATGTGAATGTCATAAAGAATGAGAAATTATAAATAATTGTCAAAATAAGTGTCACACTTCTATGTCTTCTACTATTGAAAAGAAAACTTTAAGATTATCGATCAAGTAAATTATTTTGTAAAATGACCATAATACTACAGCCCTTTACGGTACTGTGTATCTTTAAAGATAAAATGCGAGGTTTATTAAAATTCAATTTGAAGGTTTAAGGAATTTCTAGTCTTGAACTGAATATTGTTTTTCTTTTGTTTACAGCTGCTTACTATATAGTTCTCTTTTCGTTCACATAAATTTAAAGTTTCATTATTATTTCGCGAATAAATTTCTTAAAACACTTTTAATTACGTCTTATATTTTATTTTCTTTGAATTATTATTCTAAAAGTTTACACTAGTTTGACTACTGAATATTAATGATTTTACGATACAAAACTGCAAATAATTTGGATTATTTTAAAGTCCAGCTCAGTTATTTTCAAATTTATTGAAACAATTTTAAGAACAAATTAATTTTTCCTTTTCTAACAATGTGTGCACACTTCAATATTTTGACATATTCGCGATGTTGTGTAATATAACACACAAAATAAACATATTTCAAAAATGCTTCAATTGATAAAAAGTACCGTTTTAGCGACAACTGTCTTTGGAGTGTTAACGGTTAGATTGAAACCATCATTATAATAAATAATCAATAATCCTTCACCTACTGAATCTAAAATTTAGAAATATTTGTTTTCATCAATTTAATTATTCATTTTCAATTCAAAACTTCCTATAGGCATAATTATGTTCAATACTGTGACAGCTGTTAATCCAGTTTTCTTAATTCGAATCAATATTAATACCGCGTTCATATACTGCCGCAGTCTCGAAAATACGTACGATTAATGCGTTTCACGTAATACTAAGATAAATTACTATTATAATAGATTATTATTCGTCGATCATTACTCAATTTGTTCAGTAGACAAACTGTCACGTTTTAGAATATACCATATGAATTTATCGTTTATAAGTTTATTTCATTTTGTCGAAAATTCGGTTCTTGTAATTTCTTTCTTTTTTTTTTTTTTAAGCCCTCTACAGTTCTTTATCGTCAAAAAGCAAATCATTAAGATGTGTAACACACATATGGCGAACGCGTCTTCTCGGAAATAAATCGCTTTGAGTATTCATTTTTGAAAACATACATCACCGTAGAATGTTGACGTTTCGCTTTTGATTTCAGGACGCCAAATCAAAGCCGAATGCGACGAACAACGGGACGCTGGAAAATGACGAATACGAGGACAACAGCGAGGACGCTTTGACGGCGCTTCCGCTGTTCTGCATCGGTGAGTGTCGAACTCATAAAAACCAATCGCGATAATACTATATTATACACGCACTGCGACCGTCGACAAAAACGATTTTTATTTTCCCTACGTAAGAATCCAAATTTCACGAATCCTTATGGTCGAAATAATAATAATAATTTTAAGCTATAGCGGTTGATAAGACAGTAATGTATAGACGCTAACGGGAAAGAGTAATAAATTATAATTGTTCTCGTCCACTATAGTGTTTTAGGATTCTGATAGGTATCTGGCCCACATCTGGTGTAAATATTGTTATAAATTATCGACTTTTAATCAAAAAGCGTAAACATATTTGTTCGATTTTATTATATCCTTCAAAATTCTTTTAAGAAAGTACTCTTTCAACTGTTTTTTATTAAACAGATAGAACATGCATCGACTACATTGTACCATATTATAATTTGTTATTTTATGGTGGATGATCTTGTTTTAATTTTTAAAAATCGATTGTCTGAACGTGTGGGCCAGAACACAGCCACTACAAACTATCGGTAGATTATTCAACTCCAACGATTTCGGGTTGAACATTATTATTATCATCAACAGAGGAGAACCGCTCTTTGCATTATAGGTTTGAGGATCGAATCGTTCTGATTCGTCGAGTTTAAGTTCGTTTTTTACACTTTGATTTTAAACAAACCTTTCGGTTCGATTGAAAATATCGGTTTAAAGGTAAATTTCACACTCGATTTTTTTTTTTTTTTATTAGTTTTCAACAAAACTATTTTGGTACGTTAAAATAGTTTGATTTTTGATCGAGAACGTACGGACACTTTTAGCCGGACGTTTCCGGATGACGTAGTAACGTCTCTGGATTCGGTTTGACCGGCATAGGCGCCATTTGAAGAGCTGAAATTCAACTTTTGGGGGGGGTTAATTGTCATGAAGACCCCTGAGCAGTGTTGTGTTTTATTTATTTTTTATCTTTTATCATATCTAGATAAATTTAAAAACAGTTATCTACGTTATTATGCCATACGAATTATTTGTCTTACCCTTGTAAGTCTATAACTGGATAATTTAAAAAAAAAACATATTTTCCGTTAAAAAATATGTTTCGGTAGCAATACACAAAAAATATTTTTTCAATTTTTCTTCTCAAATAACAATATTAAAAAAAAAAAAATTCCCAAGTTATTATATTTATATCTGTGGTCAAACGTAAAGATTTTCTTTGTTCAAAAAATTTAAACATTGATTCAGCAGATGTGTTCTAGATAGTGCCATCAGATTGTTGAAAAAAATTATCTGCTTTTTATCTAGACAAAAGCGACTTTTTTTTTTTTTACCTATTATCAAGAAATTTACTATTTATCCATTATGTAGATCTCATGTAGATAAGTTTTTAACTAACTATCTTACATCTAGACGATTAACCATTTATTAGTCCCTGAGCCCCCTTTAACTCCTCCCCCAAATTGCTCCTACGGACTTTCACGTGCAGCTTTTCACTGCTGCAGGCTCGTTCCTGATCGTCGTCATATTCCTGTCGATCGCCGGCAACGTGCTGGTGTGCATGGCCATCTACACGGACAGGGGCCTGCGACGGATCGGCAACCTATTCCTGGCCTCGCTGGCCATCGCGGACCTGTTTGTCGGCGCGCTGGTCATGACGTTCGCCCTGGTCAACGACCTGCAGGGCTACTGGATGTTCGGCGCCAAGTTCTGCGACATATGGATCGCCATCGACGTGATGTGCTCCACCGCGTCCATTCTCAACTTGTGCGCCATATCTCTAGACAGATACATACACATCAAAGATCCGCTCAGGTCGGTCGTCGTGACAATATCTAATATGATAATCGTACTCAACAGAGTGTTTGTTTTTCTATTTTTTTATTTCCGTTTTTGTGTAGTAGAATAACAAAAAAATTAGACCACATAGATTTTACTCGTTTAAATCCAACGTCTACAGTAAAACAAATTATAAAAATATTACTCGAATTTTTTTTCAAAAATCAAACAATTTAAAAAAAAAAAAAAAACAATTTTTATAATATTCAATTGGCTGTGACAGTTGTATATTTTAAATCTTGGTGGTGGTACATATACGAATAGGATAGAAAAGCTGGTTCTGGTGCGCCCCCGTAAAGCCAGAGGCAAGGTCCTCGATGTGACGTAATATGAGTGAAAGGTTAATTGGCATTTGGCGACTTGAAGTAAAGAGTCAAGGTGACATTTGGTGACGAAGAAGGGGGTGACAGTTGGTGACAAAATCGTGGGTGAGGTGACGGATGGGAAACAGTTAAGTGAGGGCGACGTGTTGAAGCCGGTTAACGTCCAGGTTTTGCGGCGGCACCAGAACCGGCTTTTCCATTCAACTAATATGACGTAAAACAATAATGTTATAAAAAAGATTTGTTTTTTAGAAAACAAAACCAACGCGAAACATTGAAACAACGATTCGGCGCGAAATATACGTTTTAATAATCAAAAAGCGTGTACGGTTTTATAGAGAAAAAAAATTACCAATCGAATCGTTTTCGTTGAGTTCAAGTCTGTCTTCCTTACAAATAAAGCTCTTGTAGTTTGCGGTAACCGGAAACATCGACCATCTGAAAAGTGGGGTTTTCAATAGTTTTTATCGATTGCCAATATGTTGCGTCAAAGTGCACGTTAGCCGACTGTCGCAATTTAATTAGTTAATTAACTAACTAATTAATAATTAGTTGTTATCGAAATGTCGACCGAGCAACAAAAGGCGTTTCGCGTGCTCCGCTTTGAAAAGTGCGAGTCTGTCCACGCATTGGTCCCAAAAATACGCAAATTTCTCGGCGATCAGGCAATTTTTTCTTTGGGGTTTACACGAAAAGCGTTGTTTACGTACCTCCTCTTCGAGAAGATCTTGACGAATTGAAAAGTCACACTACAGACGCCGTAAACTTGATTACAGTCGGCATGCTTCAACCGGTTTACGAGGAATAATTAAACATCACCTGGATATTGTGTGTGTCGTGCAAGTAACGGGGGAGACATTGAACATATTTATTGTATAGTACTTCAATTTTAAAACAATCCATTGAATTGTAACACTTATTCTAACCCGATTAATTTCACAATAAAACTATAAGACTTTTTAAAACGGATGACACATTTTGGTACACCCTGTATGATACGTACATTTTCAATTATTATTACATAAATCTCAGGAATAGCGTCTACAGTTCGTAAGCCGACGAGTACAACCGCACCGCGATCGTCCATAAATTACGCGCAAATAGTGATTTGTATACGCAATCGACTGTGTCACGTCGATTTTGTGTAAATCGCACACGCGTAAATCCCGCACGGCTCTTGTGACTTTACATCCTATTATATTGTAGTGCCGTGCGACGTTTTGTGAGTGCGCGGTCCCATCTTATTGAAAATCCTGGCAGTATTTTAAGTAGCTACGTTCTGGGAGATGAAACGGTTCTAAAATCTAAGCGTAAACTTTAGCTGAAATTAATATTTTAAATTCCGAGTGTAGCGAAGGATGTATTAGTTATATTAGAAACCACGCGATACCTATAACTTTCTCAACAATGGTCCAATTTTTAAAGCCAGTACCTTTTCTGATAGGTTTATGGACACAAATGGTAGGGAACATAAATTTGAGCGTGAAAATTCAAAAAGTTATAATACAAAAACCAAACAAAAATTTAAGGGAAACGTTGAAAATTACGGCAACCGTGTTCTATTGACACAATCGACTTAGATTTTTGGCCATAACTTCCACGATATCGATCAAAACAAGCTGAAACTTTCACGTAATATTTAAATTGATATGGTACATGTCTAATACAAACTTTAAGAGGTTTTGAAAATTTTTGAGACAAGTACAGAAATTTGAACTTATTGACAGTTTCAATACTAAGTTGCCAACACGTAAATACAAAAGTTTCTAAAAGTTTTTGAAAATCCGTAGACACAATTTGTATTTTTAGTTGTTTAAAGTTGGAAAATTTTTAAATATTGATCGTACCTATTTTGACTAATTTTTGAAAAGTAATTTGTAAATCAAACAAATTTGTTACTTATGATTTTAAAGTTTAATATTTGATGTAAAAAAAAATTTCCTATCTCATACAAAATTTTTTAAAAAATCCGACTATTAGATTCCGAAAGCGTATAAAAAAATATTGAAAAACGGTGTTCGTATTTTGATTATAACAATGAAATTACACACTAGCTATTCCGAAAATGATACTAAAATCGAATTAACTCCTCAAATAATGGTCCAAATAGTTTGAAGTTTTCACAGGGTATTTAAATTAATTTTTTTAAACGTAGATATGACTTTCGGAATTTTCGGACCAATTTTATTGTTAAATTTGGTTTTTACCAAGACGTTTACTTGATAACTGAGCTGGCTCAGAATCGTTTTTTCTAATGCAATGTTTTATCATTGCTTTCAGATATTAAACAAAAAGTTTGAACTACAACTTCCAAACCAGTAACTCACCCAAAGCGTAGTCGCTACTCCGTCAAACCACCCACGCGACCTAGAGTGATTCCGGCTTTTTTTTTTTTAAAACGGCCCGTATAATTTTTCCGTGGCATATTTATTTATGTGTTACATTTTTTTTTTTTTACAAAAATATAATGTATTTTCTGCACTTGTGGTAATATTTTAGACAAGTTTTTAAGTTAATTACTAACAAAAACTTTTCTGTTACATTTTTTAGCTAAAAGCCTAAATAAAAAACTTTGAAGTATACGATTTCCCAAGAATTCTACTCGCCGTGTTAGCATAGAATCGTAATTTCCGTAAACATTGCGTTACTTATTTTTAAACTAACAACAAACCACGCCAATAAAACCGGTGACTTACTCGGCTCGTTAGTTTTGATTTTAGATTCTAAGAGCAAGGAGGAATGTCTTATTTTTACAATAATGTTTCTAATCTTTTTCGTTTAAAAACCACTGTTTATGGTACTATAAAAATGCTCGAATTTTAACGAGTAATAGCACAAAGAGATAAGCATTGAGCCTTAAATGGTACTTAGGTTATTAAAGCTTTTTTTTTTTAATTTCAGTTATTTTTCAGTTATAATCAAAACACCAAAAAGTAAAAATTTTCAAGTATTCTTTGAATGATTTAAAATAATGAAAGCAAAGGATTATAAACCCATGAATGCGTGTAATTGGAATTACGGCTCGCGAGAGCTTTGAAATTTAAAAATTTGTATTTTTTCGCTGTTATTGTTTCGTAAAACTTTTAATATTTATTTCAGAGTATTGAAACTTTATTACGATTCAAACAACATATAAATATAACTTACCTATATGTGGAGAAAAATTATTAAAATTCGGTTTTCGCAATTTTGGTTCATTGTCGTTTTTGACAACGTGCCATTATCGGCTAAAACTCATCCGGAAATTTTTCAAACTTATTAGTATGTTCACACGTTATTTGAACGAATAAAAAGGGTAGCCTGAAAATTCAAACAGTTTTGATCATTTTTGAGCTAAATGATTATGTTTAGAATTTGTTTAATAGATCGCATAGATCGCAAAGTTTTCAAAAATTCAAGACTTAAATCTTTTACACATGCTTCAAAACTCATTTCATATATTACGATTCATAAAAATCGGCTGGTATTTATTTTTATCTCATTCTTATTTACCTACCTACCGCGTTGTTACTTCGTTCTTTTGTTTTTTTGTCGGTTCTTACTAAAATAACTTAAACCGTTTGAAATTTTCACACGTTATTGTGACGAATAAAATATCGAAACGTCGTAAATGTTTCAAAATGATTCGTATCAAATATAACGCATTAAAATGAACAACTTTTTTAGTATTTGGCTCACTGAAACCGGCTCAGAGTCGTAATATTCGTAAACAATCCGTGGATGTTGCCGCAACAGCTTCAAAACCAGTGGCCCATCCAAAGCCGTGACCTATTCCAAAAATCTTTCCACCCGACTCACCATCAATCCCGATTTTTATTTTTTTTTTTTGACGCGTTTGCCGCTGGCGCTCGTCTGACATAGGTATCATTCGGGACAGGATCGGATGGTGTTGGAGCTACGGAGTCGAGTTTAAACGTTGATTTGAACCCTGCAATCACGCGGGAAAGTCGATGAACAAACGTGACGGGCATTTTAGTTAGCGAGTGGAACGGGTGGAACGGAATTATTGGAAAACTGTGGTCTCTGGTCTTGTTTTTTTTCGATTTTGATTTTTGATTTTTTTGTTTAACGTTTACGCGATATATATATCTTTAAACGTTCGTTATTGCTGGTTGCGTGAACGGAATTCATTTCGAACGAGTTGTCTCGTCCATGGTCGGAACTCAACTATATACCAGCTATTAGTGTCGCGAAAGACCGATTTTTTCAAACGAAATTTCGGTGTAAATAACAATATACGGTGGTACTCGTGTGGTAGTAATAACAAATATTTACAAGAAAAATAATATATTTGCTTTGGAAAACGCACGTTTGGTGGTCTTCTGTAGATACCGCCAGCACTCGTAAAAGACTGCAGCAGCGTATTCTGTCTCGCATAAAACTATAATTCGCCGATCATAATCTAAACAAATATAAATATAGTGCTGGCTTTAACAGTGCCGGACTGGCGAATGCCACTGAGGCCTCGACCCCAAAGTAAATTTATATCTATTAGAATATTAGATTCATGTATAGCTATTATTATCGAGTAGCAAATCCTGTCAATGATGTTTTAAGTAAATATAATATCGACTTAGAAGTCAAAAAAATAATAGAATTTGATCAAATCTTATAATCGTGACCGTTATTATGTTTTTCTCGTTACATATTTAGAACTCTAAACACTTGAGGTTGGGCTCCTTTTCGCGAAGTTTTTCTTCCTGAGGGGTTCTATTTCAAAGCGGCTTGTTGCCAATTTTGACCAAATTTAACGTTAACGGAAACGTGGATGGTATGTAAAAACAACGCAACAAATAAAACGGTCTTCAAGTCGGCGTTTGTCTAAAAATTACTAAATTTTTATTGAGTATTTAAGTTTGAATATTTCAATTTCGTTCTATTCAAAAATGATCATCCTTTTTTATAAGTTACGTGCGTGGACTCGATCCACCCGTTTAATAGTGTATCGACTTGGACAAACGCTGTGAATAATTTAATATTGAATAATAATTTTTATAAAATAATATTGAACTACTTGATCACCAATAGTAATATTATTCCGAAGATATTAATCGTATATAATTATTAATTATTCAATATAAACACCAATTACACGTTGAACAAAATATAATAGTGATATCTCTTTTTTTTATATATATATAGTGAAATGGTTATATGGTACGTATTAAACTATTTGGTCGATACTGTTACTTAGTAAATTTACACCCCTAGACTGTAATTGATAAAACATATAACGCGTCTATACGTCCCATGTCTATTCATATTATTTGTATACAAATAGGTGTAATACATTTTTATATTTTAAATTTTTACAACATTTGCAACGTAAAACGTAAATGCGACTCTGAGACGCGTTGTCGGAATTCGAAATTTGTTTATAAAATAAGTTTATGTTACTCTGCACGCCACGCGTGTATAAAACGGTTTTTAAAAAAGGTTACTAGAATTTCGAAAGCTTTCAATGCGATGTTATTATAGTTTCGCGAACGGCGCAACGACGATCCCAATTTTCTAGCGAATTACGGACCGTTTAAATTTTTCCACTACGTTCGAGATAAACGGTCGATGTCGACCCTGCGATGAAATTCGGACCTCGTGTAGGTACTAAACAATATATAGTATATATTTTTTACTGCGTCTTTTAAAATAACGACTGACCAAGAGGACACGCGCTCAATTCGGAGGATTACATCACGTAGTAGGACGAATAAAATAAATGGTTATGTCGTCGGCCGAGTCGACGTCGTGAATGTATTGTCGATGGAACGAAACGTGTCGAACGCGACGTAAGAATCGTCGATCCGAGCGCGAGCTCAACGATAGAGAGGTGGACTACTATTTTGTTCCGGATTTTTATGCAATACAGAATTAAATTTTTGAACGTTTAGATTCTAAGTGGTAGGTAGCAAGGAAACCGTTGATTTTATAGAGATGTGTGTGTGTGTGTGTGTTTTTTTTAAATTTTATTTAATTAAAATTTTTTTGTCTGTGACATGCATAAAGCCTTGGATATCGCTCCGATCTGGACGGTTGAAACGTTTTCCGAAAGATCGACTTATATCCTTGATGCAACGTACTAGTCTTTTTGCCAAATTTTCAATTCCAAAACCGTTTATACTCAAAAACCGTAATATAAATCGTAATACATCGTAATTTATATGAATTATTTAACTGAAGCAGGTAAGAATTGTTTTTTTATTTTTTTTTTCATTATAAGTGGTAATTGTAAGTAAACATCGTTTTAAACATAGCTTTTTGGGGTAAATTCGTTAAAACTACATATGTCGTTTACTGTTTCTAATCGTAATAATTACTGAACTTTTTGCACGTATACCTAAACTAACTATCTTCAAATGTGTTCAGATTCGTCAAGAATCTTGTTGTGAGATGTACCAAATATACATTGTGTTAGTTGTATTAAATTTGTAAATATTGTAAAACCAACCACATCACCAGGTTAAACTTAACCCTCGCCGTGACGTAGTATTTATTTTCGATCGTTCTCTGTTTTTATTTTACGTTTTGTTTTTCATTTTTACGTACACACTTAACGCTTATCCATACGGATTTTCACGGTATTACGCAGGTTTGGGTGTACCGAAACATTTTTTGTAACTTTTTTTTACCGATTTTGTCCAGCTCATTTTCCGTCCGCGCAAAAAATAGCCTCAAAAAACCATCGGATGGTCTTTTTTTTGCCGTGTAGGTACTTGTGTGATTATGGAACTTACGGCCAACACGCCAAACCAATATCAAACTCAACACGTATACTTTTGTTGGCTAAAGACCACTTTGATCAATGTTATTTTAAAAATTGGTCCGTTATTCTAGACACTAGACACTAGAATTACTTTTTATTTTTTAGCGAAATATATATTTTTTAAATTTACAATTTGTTAAGCACTTGACTCACTCAGCTCGCTCAAAATCGTTCTTTTTGTAAGCAGTTGGTGAGTATTAGTTATAAATTGAATGCAATAAACGTCAAATCTATAAAACAGTGGCCTACTCCACCAACTTCAATTTTTTTTCTGTTCATCCAAACTTCGCTTAAAATCGTATTAACTTGTAAATGATTTTATTTCATTCAGTACCACTTATACTTACAGTGTTTACAATGCATTCACACGCACAAACCATAACAAAATACTTTCAAAGACACTATGGATGGAAATAAAAGATAATTGTATTTTATTAATTTAATAGTTTAAAACGTGACCACCATTCGACTAATTAACTATTAAATAAATAAAACTATTTTATTTTATTATCTACGTAGAATTGGTAGAATCACTTTTATTTAGGAAAAGTTTGCATTTTAATCTATAGTAAAAGTGTCTTGATATCGAATAATTGACCAAACGATGTTGAGTTAAAACAAAATTTAATTTTGAATGAAACAAATCGCAAATATGTATTATTTTTTCAACGACAAACAAAATATAATAAAAGTTCAGCGAATTTCGACGATTGTAACAGTAAGACTCAATAGCTATTATCGAATATTCTATAAACAGTTTAGAAACTTAAATGAAAACATATTGATTTCCGGTGTATTGTAGTAATATTAAGAAGTTGAAAAATGTATTTTTTTCATTAACATTTAATGTTCAGTAGTCGTTAGAGAAAACACATTATTTGAGTAGGCAATATTTGTATTTGCTTTGCGGCCTTGCACCAGAATTGCATACTTGTTGCGCCGTTATACAAAAAAAAAGTTGTAACTTAATGTTTGAAATTTGTATTCATGTTACCAATAATACAAACATGACAATAGCGTGGTGACAGTTAAATTTATTTGTGAATACTTAAGATTAAAATTTCTGTTTTTTTTGTATTATTATGATGATATTTTAACGGCGTTTATTAAAAATTCGAAAATATTCTCAAATTTAAATCTCCACTTTCGAATGGGGACAGTAAAGCAACGTGAAAGTTCACTATATCTAAACAAACATGTTTTAATATCTAACAAAATAGTTTTAGTTTATCAAAACTATACGTAGGATTGTTTTTTATTTAATACCAGTTTGATAAAAATTCCGTTAAAATGTTATGACATTAATTTTATATTTTTAACATACTTATTTTTATTATACTTGCTCGTTTAATGTCACAATAAATAAGAAATACTTACCGTTAGGAAAAACGATTTATAAAATTAAGTCATTTAATTACCGCGTTATAAGTACGTACTATAATTTATGTTTATATTCGTCAAGTTGAACTTGAGCCATTTGAATCGTTTTGCCATCTATTTCGTGCACTTTCTAACCCGCGGGACCATATAAAGTTTGATGGTTTGAAGTTTTGATATTTATTTTATTCGTGTGTTTATACTTAAGGCTGACCATGCCGCGATGAAACTATAGTGAATTACGTGGGTTAGTAGTAATTTTGTATTAACTACATTAAGACGAGAATAAATTTAACATAATAATTGAAATCAAAAAGCAGCTGCGTGCGAATTTAAAATGTTTTTTCAAGCGCGTCTGGAAGAGTTTTTTGTTTTTTATAATTTCACTATATGACTAGATCACAACAACACATAGGAAACGTCATCGAAACGGTATACTCGTAGGTTTTTAAGTTGTCAACATACTTTTTGAGCGACAGTATTGAAAACTCTGTGTACACATTTTGAAAAATACACCGAAATTGAATTTCGATTCTTATTTTCACCACTTAAAATGAAAAGTGCATTCGAGGTTGTTTTTTAAAAACGTCAGATTTTGAAGAAAAACAATTTTATTTTAATAATGGCGTCGCGACGCGTCGTACAAAAAATGACATGTTCATAGTTGAGTACGATTTGTACGTATAAACGCGTGTGTTTGTGCAGGTACACGACGTATTTGAACCGAAGAAACGCGCTGCTGGGAATCGCCGGAGTTTGGGCGCTGGCCGCTTTTGTATCCGTGGTGCCCATATGCATACTGAGCATTCACAGGTATGATTTCGCTATAATTAACGACCGGATTCGTGTGCACATTCTTCTACGGTTGTTCACCTAGAATATTTTTGATTAAAAACGTCGACGTTTTGTTATTTGTACAGATTATTATTTGATTGTTAATTTTTTTTTTTTTTTTGCATCACTGAATAAAATTTTCTCGAAAAATTTACTATAAGTTGCTGTGTTTCTATAAATATGTGATTGCATAATAGTTGCATTTCAATTTGGTTTACAATTGTTTTTTCGTTTCGCGAATATGCGAGGCCCCATCATTGAGCCGCTTTTATTTGATTGATTTTTACACGCAAAATTTCGAAACAATTTTTAAAACGGTTAGTTTTTTAAATAAACGCGGAAATTTTTTTTATGTTTTTTTGGTGTGGATATACTTTTGGATAATTTTCACGCTTTTTGAACTGTTTCAGTAAAATAACATTACCAATACGTCGTATCATATTATGAAAAAAACTGTACTTAAAATACTGTCAAAACTCGTTCGCGTTTTATTAATTGCATTAAACTAGTTCGAAAATTTATCCCGATTGTAAATATTATGCGCTGAAATTATTTACCGTTCGCTGTACTTATTTTATGAGTTATAAAATTACGTTTATTACCTTAGCGCTGGACGGCTTCGAGTTTCAACTATACGTTCCAGAGTGCATAATATTATACCTATCTATTTTTTTTTTTTTTCATTATTCGATTTAAGAAAGTTGTCAAATAACTTATCTTATTAACTGCACTATATTCCTTTCAAATACCTTAAAAACCTACCTATTCTAGTGCTTAACACTATCCCTTGCGCGTTGAACTACCGCGGTCTCCCATAAGTGTTTAATATGGTCTCCACGAGTGTTCATTCCAAATTCCGATCGCATACCTGCCGGTAATATTATTTTTAATATATTATGTTCTTTAATTTTTTTTTTTTTCAACCTCTCGCATCCCATTTCTCTTATTAATTCCCGTATACTTTATATCATCGGCATTCTTATATTAATGCTCACACCGTACAGTAACCCACTTACACGGAATCCAGTAGACGTGTTTACACGATGGTAAAACCTATCAACTGATCCAACAAACAATTTTATAAAATATTGTTAAAACCATCACGCGCCTAAAAGATTATGAACGGTATAGAGAAAATGTTTGAAAATCGATTATTTCCCGTCGCCCGGCCCTTGTCTCCGAATCTGCTGAATTCTAAAATTTCGAGTAATTAGAGAATATCATCGGGCTTCACTCGCGCGGTTTGCGGGAAAACATAAGCGAAAATCCTAAGCCTTAAGGTTAATCGACCAAAATCAAGGCTTTGTTTTTCGAAAAATAAACGTTCTCTCGAATAATTGTACGGTAAAATATGCGTTCGGGTTTTTATAACGCTGTCATTTTTAGAATAACGCGTTTTTAACACGAATAATAATATTATGCTTTAGGGCTGGGTGTACATCTGTAAAATCGTCGCCAAAAAAATTTAACGCTCAACTAATATGTTAATTCATTTGTATGGGCATATATATACATTATAATAAATGGACTGCGCTTTTTACCCTGCACTCACTCACAATATTGTTTAGCCATCGTAACAACAGACTTTGGGTAAAATATCATATCGATGTATTATCATGGTCAACTAATTTTTTTACTCCATTAAATTTTGCCCACATCTTCCATCCCACGTGGGTTATACAATACTTTTTCTCTTTCTAAATGCAGTCCGTTTATTATTATCGTGTCTTGACCCGTTATGATAATATACCTTAACCAATATATACCATTGATCGACATAATATATGTCCTTGATCCATACACAGTAATATAATAATTATGCTCTTGACAGTATTTGTAAACCCGAAGACGTGTCCATGACTCGTTGTTTTTTTTTCGATGAAGCGGAGAAAATGTTTCGATTTTTTCCAAGCGGGTTCCCGTTTTAATCCAGGTCATGCGACATAGTACAACAACGGGCAAATTTTTTAGACGATTAATTTTGAACCTCGATTTTATGGAAAGCAGCGTCTCGCCATTCGCTTTTTCCATTTGCCCTCCGCAGCTAACCAGCTACAAAAATCGCCTAACATTGTCATGACCTCGTTCGTAGGCCCCCGAAACCGGTGGTGTTTCACGCCGGCGACACGGAGTACATGACGTGCGCCCTGGATCTGACTCCCACGTACGCGGTGATCTCGTCGTGCATCAGCTTCTACATACCGTGCGTGGTCATGATCGGCATCTACTGCCGGCTGTACTGCTACGCGCAGAAGCACGTCCAAAGCATCCGGGCCGTCACCCGGCCGCTGACCGCGAACGCGGCGACCACCACGACCACCACGACCACCGCGACCGCGGCGGCCACGCTCACCGCCGTCCACCACCACACGTCGCCGTACCACGTGAGCGACCACAAGGCCGCCATCACCGTGGGCGTCATCATGGGCACGTTCCTCCTGTGCTGGGTGCCGTTCTTCTGCGTGAACATCATCGCGGCGTTCTGCAAGACTTGCATACCGGACGCCGCGTTCAAGGTCAGTGACGCCGATTTTTTTTAAAATTATTTTGGTAATTCGGCGGACTAAAAAACCTACTTTTGTGCAGGTTAAAAATATAGCTCTTTATGGGACCCCCTTTCCATAAAGAGGGTGGATCTACATAATATAATTGATACACTTTATCGACCCTTGCAATTTACTGCGGGTCTCCAAAAAACGAGTAACGGCCGTTAAAATGATCTTGATTACTAAAAAAAATGTAAACGAAAAAAGTGTAAGCAAATTAAATGAAAAACAATTTTATTACTTTTTTTGTATCATTCGATACCGTGTACAACGGTAAAACCGACTCCAGAAAAAACGAGTTTTTTTTTTTTTTATATATTTTCTAGTGTTTTTTTTTTTTTGAGTCGGTTTTATTTTTTTTTGTTAATTTTTTCGTGGAACGTGATTACTTTTTGCGTCCGCATAGTTCGTACCCCGTATCGTTTTGTAAATCAAACCGCTACTGGTCTATGTTGCCGTAACGTTGTACACGTTTTTAGACAGGATTTTACGGACACATAAAGACGTGCGCACGAAACACGTATGGACATCATGTATTAAACTCGGCTACGGCCAGCTCGAACCGAAAACATGTGCCGCGTATTTCGTTGTTTTCCCCGCGAAACGGACAAATCAGAAAGTGTGTGGTTTTTTGACAATTTTTAATTTCTCTTCTCCGCCGTAGGTGCTTACGTGGCTCGGCTACTCGAACTCGGCGTTCAACCCGATCATCTACTCGATATTCAACACAGAGTTCCGGGACGCGTTCCGCCGCATACTGACCACGCACTACCCGGACTGGTGTTTCTGCAAGGGCTACCGGTCGGTCATGCTCAGCTCGGACGCGTCCGTTCGGCGCCACCGCCGCCGGAAGCCGGCCGCGGCGGCCGGCGGCTGCGACTTTGTGTCCTCCGCCTCGGCCACGGCGCTGGTGACCACGTCGGCGGTAGCCGCCAAGCAGAACGGCACGCAGGCGTCCGCGTGCTCGAACGTAGCGTGCGCGGCGGCCACCAGCCCCAGATCGTCGGTGGCGTCCCTCCGCCACTCCCGGCTCAACTCGTCCTCGGAAAAGGTGATCGTCGAGGCGGACGAGGACCCCGCCGCCGTCATCTGACCGGCCACCGGCGTCGCACCCGCCGTCGTGGTCCTCGTCGTCCCGCGGTTCGCCGCCGAGTATCTCGTCTGAGCCGGCGAAACAGCAGCGCGGCGCCGTCCCGTTGCGGCGCGGCCGTGCGCGTCCGCGGCCGTCCGGTCACCCGCGGGACGAACGTGACGCGTCGAATGGGGGAAGTCGATGTTTCGAGTCTGTAGACATGTATAATTTACCGGTAAACGTATTTTGATGGATGTACAGGTAAAAAAAAAAGGCGAAAAAATATTTCTAGTGTAACCTGAGAAAAAATCTTAAAAAGAAAAAAAATTAACGATGTGGTGAAGAAATTTTTTAAACGAGAGGTTATACTCAATTCGCTGGTAATATTTACCGAGCTCTCTATAGTTGTTATGTCGCACGACCGGAACTTGTACGTTTCATTCTGGATTTCATTACGGTCGAGAAGTTCTGTTCCGAAATGTTTTGAAACCGTTTTAATCCCAACGTTTGATTTTCGTAGCCCGCATCGTTGTGAATTTATAACACTGTGAGGCTGAATACGGAGAACGCGTCATCTGGTTCTAAAACAATAACTCTCGTATATATGTGTGTGAATGCAGTCATGAATAGAATGAGACAAAAACTTTTAGTATCGATTGGACTCTCGAAACCAAAAACCATAAAGTCAAAAGGTTTCTGACTACCTCCTAAATAAAATTGCTCTACTCCCAGTTCCTCCTATCGATATCGAGTCTAAAATAACTCCCTAGGACTTTAACATCATACTATACATTATATTACACTATTACTTTTTCGTTTTGCCTAAGTGAATCTGAAAAATTCAAAGGCCAAAAAAATAATAGTCACTCAAAACAGAGTAATTTTACTAATCGTGCGGACCGCCTTTATTTGAATTCACCAGTCGATGTATAATATCGTGAATATTATTAGTTGTTAACTACAGAAAAATAACTATCTGTATATTTGTATGATTACGTACCTACTATGGTATGAAACCTACGATACTGTTTTCGTTATCGACCCGATAAGTACCTACGAACTAAGCAAGCAACTAAATCATAGTGAGTTTTTCTCGTTTTTTCGCGTGATCACTCCAAACTTTCCGCGTACCTACTGCTTTAAACAATTGTTTTTATTAATATTGTTGCAATATGTCTTGACAATTTTCGAGAAAAATATAGAATCATCCGATTAGTTTTAGTATATTTGCTATCGAATTTAATCCAAAACAAACATTTGTACTACACCTTCCAAAACTCAGCGCGCCCACTGAAAACAGTCATCTATTTCCTACATTTTTTTTTCAAATTCGAAATACATCAGACTAATGAGTTTCGTATACAATTTTGAAAATTTTTTTAGTATTCTTTATGCAGGTAATAAAGTAGGTATAAAAGGGTATTATGTGGTACAGTCTAAGCGGTCGTCATTTTTAGTAAACTACTGAGAATCTATTGAATCCAGGGGCGTATTTAGAAATGTGTTATGAGAGGGGCACAAATTTCGGAACACATTTTGAGGTGGAGTAGGTCGTTGCTCTGAGTGGGTCAGTATTTCGGATGGTTTAATAATAATTCAATTGTAAACATTGATTATATTATAATATAAATTATAATATTTTTAAAATCATTGGTAATAGGTATATGAATTATAAAAGCAATGCAATATAAATCATTACCTTCGAAAAGCGATTCTAGCGTTTTGCAATCGAGTGAAAAAAATTGTTCTGATCTCGTTCGTGTATCAGTTTCCTAACAACCTGTGAAAATGTCAAGTCGGAGCCTTTTTTAAATTTATCACACATACTTATCGTTTCAAAATAACTTCACACGTCTTGCATAAATTATGGATTAAAGTGTACCTAATATGAATAAGGATAAAAAAAACAAAAAAGATCGATTAGGTGTATCAAAACATAAATATTCGATTGTTGCGTTGCATAAAAAATATAACTCAAAAAGTAAAAATACGATTTATGGGGAGGACACGGGCCCCTTGTGCCCTTCCTTTGAATACGCCACTGATTAAAACATTGTTATTTAATTGGCAGTTAAGTTGTTTGGACGATTTTTAAATAGTAATAACATGTCTAAATGTATTTAGTTAGTTACTTAACTTGAGAATTGAGATCCATAATATAATTGCCATGCATATCAGATGCAGAAACCAGGACATTTAAAAAGATCTAAATTTGTTTTCGCGTTTATAGGTACTTGCCTAGTTATTATTATTATTTAGGCACAACTGGACGATTACGTATTTATATTGATTGAAAAAAAATTGTTATTTTGAATTTACCATCAATATAAACTCAATATACAATATAAGAGTATAGTACTATGTTAATAGTAATTAGTACCTATGCTAATAATAAAAATTGAAATTCCAAATTATTTACGCTGAAACAACATACTGCAAGTAAATATTTTAATAACATATCACATTATATTTTAAATGTTTTTCAATCTAATTAGTTTATGAAGTAAGTAGGTATTATGCTATACAATTTAATGACTAACAAATTATGATGATATAGGGATTAACAAAACACAAATTAAGATTTTTTTTTTTTAATCTTTTATGAAGTGATTAAATGTCTGGAGTAAATTTTTCCTGAAGCAATAACTTAAATATCATTTATTATAGTAATAAGAAATTAATGTTTTCTTGAACGGATAAAATTATACTATACGATAGTCGATTTTTAAAAAGTAGGTTAAAACTGGTATAAAGTTTTCATTGAACCAACACCAAAAAAAAAGAATTTTTCAAAAAATCAAAAAAGAATTTCAAGCATTTTAAAGGTTTTTCAAATAGGAGGGAATCCAAAGATTTTTCGGACTATCCGATAGAATATCTGAGGATTTTTCGATGAATATTAACAGGTAAAGATACCTAGAAATACTGAGCTAGAACTGTAATTTTTTACCGTTATACGTCTGCCAACACTGGCTTGTTTGGTACTTGAACAGTCCAAAAAAATTATAAATACTGGCTATTGCATTACTTAACATTATGTTAACGATATCGTTTTTTCATTGTGTACTTTTTTTAAGTTTAAATGTAAACATAATTAATACTATCAATATTAATAATAATAATAATAATGAAAAAACCGTGGTAACATTTTAATCACGAGAACTTGCGCGCTTCCCGAGAAAAATTGCTCAATTATACAGCGCTGGTTCTCGGCAAAAATGTAATAGTACGTAGGTACCTATAGTATTTAAATGTTTTCACAATAAATGAGCATGAGTTGGCAAAGAAAAAACACATGTTTGAAATTTAGGAAAATAACTTAGAACGTTCAATGTTTTGTTAGCTCGCGTCTGTTTTTAGCTTGATAGTGATTTAAGATGTTATTTTTAGTCTAAAAACATTTTTGTCTTGATATACTTCCATAATTATTTTATAGTGTTATATTTCACGACCATCGAGAATGTTTATGTCGTCTGTCTGCACATACGTCTATAGAGTAGAAGAATATTTTTGCAATAAGCCACTATACTCGTATTTATTAATGCAATATAAGAATTTAAAAAATTACATATTTCATACATTGTACCAACTCACGTTTTAATGATTTTGATATTTTTTTTTCTTTCTGAATTCTTACCGAGAATGAACTGCCAAATGTTTTTAGTTTTATAATCCTTTCCTTCCAATTTCTGTGATATTATTTATCGGTCGATAAAATTTTAAAATAAAGGAAAACGGGATCTCGATTTACGTTTAGTTCAAGTATGTTTCCAAAACTTTTTATTAGATCAATTAACGTTATGTTAATCATCGTTTGAGTACCTACAGTTAAATCACTCTGTGAGATTTGGCGTTAACCTCCTAACTCCTGTGCTCATCCACCCAAACTTTGAATTAATAATAATAGGTGCCTATATGAAAAGAACGTTTGAAAAAAAAAAACACTAGTGTTTAAACTCTTTGTGACCCGTAGGTACCTCCTATTAATATTAATTATATTTATATATATCTGGATAATGTTTATAAAACTTTTATAACTTTTAAGTAACAAATTGTACTTGCAGTATCGAGATTGGTTGATTTTACAATATTTTATTTCATTCCGATAAATAAAATAAAAGTACGGTTTGGAAAAATTTTAATTGAACTTGTTGACTGTAGCTTAATTTTTTAAATTCAAATTAGCAAATAAAATGTTATTCGTGTTCTGAATCTTCGTTATTGAAACGAATTGAAATTTTACATTAGGTGCATAATATCTTAATCAGTTGTATTATAATATATTGTTCAAAGTGATAGGAAATCGTAGTGAAAAGTAGATAATGAAATACCTACGTATTTTCAAGGAAGAAAAGACTAAATTATTAATTGTTTTGAAGCATCGCTCTTTGTTATAGGTAGCTGTTGATAAAAAAACATTTTTTTTATTTCCTATTAAAATTGATAAGCGTTATAATTTATTACCCAGTAAAAATAAATTGTAATTTTAAAACAGTCTTGGCGTAATATTATGTATCAATAATATAGAAAATGAAAATAATGGAAATAATAAGATTAAAAGTTTAAAATTAATTAAAATTATGAGTGGGTACTTCCTCTAAACGTGGACTCGTAAAATCAAAAGATTAAAAATTACTTTGACCTTGTTGTTTTAGTACGAGATATATTATGTATAAATTAAAATTTATCGTTTTGAAACTAACGAACTATATTATTATAATATGAAGCCAAGTTGACGTAAAAGGAAATACGATATCTCAACGGATCTCAAAAGACGTTAATGGAAATTTTTCTTTTTTGTTCATTTGATCTCACCTTTTCCTAAAACAAAAAAACAAAAACCCATTTGTATACTCGTACCGTCTTTAACGATTTATACAACGGTCGGTATTTGTACCTACGTTATGTCGTTCGTAAATAATTATAAGTTTACATTACCTACAAAAGTTGATTTACAGAAGAAATTTTATTAAAAAGTGATTAAACAGTAGTGGACATCCCTAAAAACAAGTTCCTAAAATAGTTTAACCTAAAATACCTAGTTAAATCGGGGCCAAAAAAAAAAAAAAATTTGTAAGTACTTTTTATGGTTCAACTTTTAATCTTTTATTCTAATTTCCAATATAAGTATATTACCTATTCGTTATAGTATCATATAAGATTATAGGCACCTACGTGCATAGTATACATCAAAAAGACAAAAAAAAACATTTGAAGAAACAAAAATGGTCTTGTCGTAGGTAATAATGAATTTATTGATTTTTGTTTGAAGAGTTTTTTCTATAAAATCGTTATGTTATTGTTTAAAATATCATATTAAATATTATAGGACCTACATAGTATAACCTATGTATACATTAACAATTATATTTTATTATTATTATTATTATTATTATTGTTTTTGCCATTTTATTATTAACGCACCTAATTATCATTGATCACTATTATTATTATTATTATATTATAAGGTATACTGTTATATTGTTATTATGTTGTGATATTGTTGTTGTTGAATTATGTTGTAAAAAACCGTCTTTATTCAAAAATTTTATGTATCTACTTACACACCTTTATTGTACCTATTTAAATTTTTAATTGATCTACATACAAGTTACGTTAGTTTTGTATCACGTCATCATGTTACTCTTATACAATTAAATCATGTCCAAAGCGAGATAAATAAACATTAGTTGAAATAAAATTTAAAAAAAACGCTAGATACACATGTTTAGTTTTTCAATCAGTCCGACCGACTGAACGTGTAGGTACATTTACTAAAATCTAAGTAATAATTATAAAACAATACCTAATATTGTTGTAATAGTTTGAACCAGGACTTAACATTTTGTAAAGTAGGTACATATTTTGTAACTATCACAAAATACTTATGCACGTTAAACATTATTTTAAAAAATGCACATTTTTTTTTTTTATCAGTCCGTTTTCAAGTTAATAAACCAAGTACGGATACTGACATTGTGATTTTGGATACTATGTTACGGTAACGCGAATGATATTGTATACTTATATTTTGTTTTGCCTTCTGGTCACTCGTATACCGATTAGTTTGTACATAATCTGTGTATTTAAAATAATGTCGACATAATATTAATAATAGGTGTATAATAAACACTTCAGAAAATAAAACAAAATATTTGCTCGTCAAACGTTATTAATTCCACGTTCCTAGTTAACAAGAGCATCCAACAAAGTATGTGTTTTCGATGTACCCATTTTTTAATTGTTATTTTCTGTTTGTTTACAATTAGGTATCTGTATCATAATATGTAGCCCATCCGTTGTTACCATTAAACTAATAGTTAAGGTTAAGTTTAAGATAAAATAAATAAACATTATATTGACCGGTTGAATTATTTCTAGTATCCACCTATCTTGATAGAAATTTTCCTAATTATGACTTGGCAAAAATAATTTTAGAAATTGCTAAATATGGTATAAATTACTAAATATACTATCCATGGTTCTAAACTATATTTTCTTATAAGTTTTTTTTTTTTTTTGGCAGCTTAATTTATGGTACCTATAAAATAGGTAGAGAAAAATTTTGAATAATTTATGCCACATGAGTAAGAACAAGAATTCGCTAAAAATGTATTGAATGATTGTTAGTGAAATTATAGCAAATTTATTATTTAAAAAGTGCATGATTCATACAATAACAGTAAATAATACGTATTATTAACTACTTTCATTACTTAAAGTATTATTATTTTTCAATAAAAAATTAAAATATAGTATGCTTGTATTATAAAAACTTTACCTATTTTTAAAATATATGATAAAGGAAACAAGAACAAACTTAAAATTAACAGTGATAATTAAAAAATATTCTAGTTTCATAACAACTTGGTGGGACACTTAAATTTTGACTTTTTGTACTTACCAAAATTTATTTAGGTTTATAACTATACATAAATTAACCAAACACGTTATGTTAAAAGTGTATGAAATTAAGTTTTATTTTAATGTTTTAAAACAAAGTAACTTTTGACTGATTACTGTCGAAATTTGTTCCATAGTTTTTTATCAATAAATATTATAATGTCTATTGTTAAGGTTCTGTTAAATTATAGAAACTGTTGTATGAAAAGCAAAAATGCATTAATTTTAGAGACGGTTTAATATACTCATTTGTTAAATCAATAAGTTAATATACAATGTACAAAAATAGAATCTAGATGGCAATATCATCCACATTCAAAAATTTATTATTGTGAAGTATTTTCAAAAACACAGTCCCATAATCTCCTTTGGTTGTGTCTGCCACTATTTTTATCACAGCATTTTCTTTAATCAAGCCTTTTTCATGGGCTTTGGCCAGTTGGGCAACCACCGATCTTTCTACTTCATGTTTTATTGATCTGGCTCCATAGCTTACATCATAAGCACCGATTAAAACATGTTCAACAGCACTGTCCCATTCGATTTTTACTTTATGTTTCCACAAGGCCTGCAATCAATGAGCGAGAAAATAAAAACGGGAATAGTTAATATGGCAAGTTATCAATTGTTTCAGCAGAGCAAAAAAACTATGTTTTCAGTTTTGTTACAACAAAAAATAATACCAAGAGATTTGTTTTTTCCAAATATGTTAGAACAAAAACTTAATTTCATAAACAACAAGTCACGTTAAATTATAGATAATTTTTGTGAATGACAATAACATGTTTAAGGGAAGTTATGATAATGTTTTAAACGTTGAGTTCCATAGGTAAATTTAATTTCAGGTAGACCCTGTACCTAATGTATAGCATGATTTATTTTGTAGTGTATACGCAGTGATTGACTTGCGTAAAAAAAATAGTAGGGGGACGCATTCAAATAAAAATACTTTTTCTATTGATGTGCCTAAACTAGACCATTAAGGGGTAACTAATTAGAAGGGATACGCTAAAATATATTTTTTAAAGAAGGGGGACTCCCCGTCTTTTCATGTACCCCCAATCAAGCACTGTGTAATAGTTAAATAATTTAGTAGTTATGTGCTTAAAGTACATTATTATATCTTTGTCTTTAAAGTATTATTTACTACTTCAATTGAAATGTTTTCAAAATTTAAGGTTTTTCTAATAAGAATTAATAAAGATTAAAATATCAAAAATAAAAATGATAAAAGAAATAAAAATCAGTGATAAAAAATTGCTGAAACTAAATTTCCTAAATATATCATTAATATTTTTTGAAATATTAGTAACATACCAATTCTTGCCAACGCTTTAATTCCCATTGCACAATAGTTTTTAATTCTGTTTCTGAAAATGGTAAGAAGTACACAATTTCGTTGATACGACCCAAAAACTCATCTCGAAGAAAATGCTTTTTCAAAATGGGTTTTACTATTTTATCTTTAAACTGTCTTGATATAATCATTTCTTCATCAACTTCGTGTGTTTTTATTTTATTGTCAGACAGTCCTAAATAATAAATTTGAAGAAAAAATTACAATGATTTTTATTTATTAATAAGCAATTAGAAGTGTATTTGCTTACGGCTGTCCTCTTTTAATTTATTCTCATGCTGTTCTTTGCGTAAAAATAAAGCATGCTCAGCAATTACTTCACTAGCTAAATTTGATGTCATAATAAATATGGCATTCTTGCACTCAATAGTCTTTCCTTTACCATCCGTTAAACGACCCTACATATAATATACAAAAAATTGATAGTATTATTGTTTATTGACTAGTTAGTAGAAAATGTTTACAGCAGAAACATAACATAAAAAAAGGATGTGATTGTAACCACAAAAAAAAAAACGACATTTATAAGGTTCTTGACTTAAAATAATTTTAGAATGTTTCAACAAGGGCTCTATCGTAGATGGAGGAATGGTGCAGTTGACCATATTAGCATTCACACTGTTTTTTTTTAATCAATGATTAGTTCATGTTGCTAAATGGTAGAGGTTTTTTGGTTTTGTCAAAAGGGTCTGGATTATGGTGTAAGAAGTGTACGCAGTAGTAGCCTACGCTTATAAAATCGGGAGGGCACCAAACTACAGGAAATTTTAA